>JAHARR010000205.1:0-33573 GCA_019191175.1 Fusarium veterinarium
CATTGGATGATTTGGGAATGCACATATTGTAAGCTGCATCTATGCCGACCTTGTACGCAGTTTGCTTGAGGGTTTGTTGCAGGCTGCTCGGCCAAGTCAGTGTATAGCTTACGCGCGAACCGGGTGTGCCTTTAGTGTGTTTTTCTCTGCTATTTGGTCATGTCCCGGCGGTTAGGGGCTGACCTGACGGACACGGTATGAGGGCCAATGTAATCAGATGGACGTCTTGCTCGTTTTCAGGAGGCGCACATTAATATATGCATATAGTGCAAAGATTCAGCATTCATTCTAAGTACAGTAGTGCGAAATTACCTTGATTAGAAGCGGAATAAAAATAGCAAGTGCCATGCGATTACCCCTTGATCCGTTCCAAATTCGGTGGAAATAGAAGACACCCTGAATTCTGAGCAATGGCACTCCTTCGTAGTCTAATGAATCATTTCCAAAACGCCATGTCACGATGATGATTATGATAAGATGATAATGAGAGTCATCAGGACTGATCTCCAAGTCCCGGCGGGAAATATCTTCGACCCTATCACTGCCAGTGCGATGAATTCATCTGTAAAAGGTGAGGCATGGATCGGTCGCCCATATGATGAGGCATCGGAGGCTGCGCAGCCATGGGAACAGGCCTTGGAGTATGGCAGTCAGGTGCGCTTCTGCCGATCGAGAAGCTCGAGTTGGTCCGAGGATCATAGCTAAAAAGATCTCTCTGTAGGCCTTCGAGAATATGCATGTCCGTTCGAAGTGCGCTCGTTGCTGTTGCCGACTGTCGCAAGAACTGGATCGTCTTGTGGAACAGTGTTCGGAGGAGTTCTTCATTCACGTAAGTGCCAAGGATTGGGTCACGGAATGCAGCCGATAAGATTAAGAGGTTGCCCCATTGCCTGCAATGTGGTCAGTTGAGGTGGAGGCAGTTGGTGAGAAAAAGGACTTACGCGTGAGCTGTGCCGAAAACATTGGTAATAATCGGCCTCTTATCTCCCAGACCGTGAAAAGCACGGGTGCTTTCAATGAGCGCCTTGA
Source organism: Fusarium veterinarium (assembly GCA_019191175.1). Taxonomy (NCBI): domain Eukaryota; kingdom Fungi; phylum Ascomycota; class Sordariomycetes; order Hypocreales; family Nectriaceae; genus Fusarium; species Fusarium veterinarium. Next base: position 1,030 of record JAHARR010000205.1, read on the forward strand.
TGCCCTTTTTGGCCAACTCGACAACTTGAGGATCGATATCGCCATGCGTTCTAGCTTTGGGATGAATGACAGGTGCAGTGATATCCTGTCGAAACTCGGAGCTGACGCCGGGAAAGTTGGGACTTGATGCATGGTTCTTGAGGGAGTGCGAGAACTGCAGAATTTGTCGGATGAATGGGCGATAAGTGATAACCTGAGCTCCCCAGTACTTTGCCCGCAGTCTTGCAGCCAGAATATCGTCTGCGGGTGGATCATCCTCTCTGAATGCGAAGCTGGGAGTGACCCAATCCATGCCCGAGACAGCATCAGAAACAACGCCAACATTTCGGAACTTATCCTTGCCTGGTTTAGCCGGATCCTCAGGCGCGTAGAACATTCGGTGGATGCTGTTGAGATGAGTTCGTAGATATAGCTGGCCTGGGTAGCTGTCCAGGATACGCTGGTCGAAACCTTCCAAGAGACTCATGTTAGGGTGCGGCATATCATCTTCGTGTGAGAGCAGTCCTGACGGGGGGAGTTGCATTTCTGCAATGAGATCACTTTCTAACTGCAGGCACGTCCAGAATGTGAGAGCAAGTTGGTTGTACTTGGTTTCCTGAATCAACTCGTTGTTGCGCTTGATTCGTCTCATTTTGTCCAAGCTCCTGGCATCTTGTTAGTCACTCATCACCTGTGTTTATTGAAGGTCTTAATACTTACGGTCGCATAATGACCTGCAGCTTGTGGCTGGCCCTGCGAATGAAAGCAAAACTCTCCATTGGTCTACCCAGCTGGCCATGATATAGCCCAGCAAAGATATTAGCGTACACATTCTTCATGTTGTAAGCGCCAGTGTGGTTGCCAAGGATATCCGTAGCATATGCAAAGTACTCTAAGCCAGGAATCACCTCGTAGTTTTTCTTGGGGATGTGACCAGCGCCGGAATCACCCACGCCACGGATTGATGGGCAGTTGTCAGGGTTCTCGCCCGCTTCTGCCTTTGGTGAGGGCAAACCTGATGGGTGCGAGTGCGATGAATATTCTGGGCCAGAGCATCGATTGGCCCTTGGTGGGATGGCTCCATTGCAAATGACTGGTCTGTCATGAGAAGGAGGCTCTGTAGGATGGACGACATCGGGCACATTATCGCGGCAAAGACAAACTTTACCCAAAGCCAGAACTGTGAGAACCAGGGCAGTATGGATGGATCGATCTGGTCGAGCGGTGCGAGGTGGCGCAGGTATTGGTGGCTCGGAGCCATCCGGCCCTGGCGATCGCTTTCTCTTTGAGCCTGCAGCCTGTGACGTCTGCGAGCCTCCTGCAACGGCAAACTTGGGCTTGGGGGTTTGTGACGTTGCTGGATGAGGATGCAATGTTGGAAGATTATCCAGGAAGTGCCTGACCCAATAATCCAAAAGCTTGGGCTGAATGATAGGGTGCATGTTGAGAATGTTTCCCTTGAAACTCTCCACGTATGGCCACACCTTCGGCTCAGAGAAATCAGGGCTACCATCGACCAAAACATCTCCCTTGTATTCCACCTGATCTGGAGGGCTCAGTCCACCAAGCTGGCCCCAATCATCTGCTGGCGAAGAGGAAACCATATTGGATGAATCGTCCGCCATGTCCAAGTTACCATGGTCGGTCGGTTCTCGAACACTTCGCGATGGGTGAGAATCTTCACCTCGGCCATAAAGGATCAGAACGCCTCTGTTCTGTTCTTGACTGATGGGATATTCGCTGATGTATCGAATACCTTCGCGCTCAACATGGTGTTTGGTAAGCTCACGAATCGAAGGCCATTCCAACAGCAGGCCTGCCAAAGTCGTATGGTTGATTGGAATCGCGGGCTCTCCAGGGGGCACGGGTGGGCCAGGTTCAATCTCCATCTCATCCTCAGCCATCATACGCAGTGGCATTGGCTCTGATGCTGGGTGGTCGCGATGGGCGTCATTATAGTACGGGTCTACAGAACCGCCGTTGACAAAGTAAGGCGATGCTGGCGCACGCTTGTACTCGTCCTCCACTGACGGTTCCGTCTTGGGACCTAGTGTCGCGATATGCTTGGGCAAGAGGGACTCCACGTTGATCAATCTCTGATCAAGTCGCCCCAGACGCGACATGATCGAGTTCAGCGAAGTCTGAACCAAACCGAGGCCTTCTAGAATGTCGGCTTGAGCCTTATCCGTCCTGTTAAGCATCCTTAGTTTTTGCTTCCAAGTCAATGAAAATTTTCACGAAACCTACGCCTTGGGCACCGGGTCGCGGTATTTGCATTCAACTCGCTTTTCCTTGCAAGTTCTGCATGGTTTCATCTCATCGCACTTGGCCTTCAGATACCGACAGCTGTCGCATGCCTGCCTTCCGTTAGAACTTGCGCTCTTCCAATTCTCAAGAGGCTTATACCTGAGAAGCTCGATTGTTCTTCTTCTTAGCCGGGCCAGACGACGAATAGACACCATAGAATGGTTCGTGAGGGGTTGAAGGATAACCTCCATGTTGCTCGTAGGGCGTCTGATGGGGCACGGGAGTAGGCGGCGGGAAGCTGGGCGCACGGTAGCCACCCAGTGTTGGGGGCATAGAAGGCGCGCCTTCATAATTCATCTGTCGCGGTGGATTATCCGGATATGCGCCAGGAGGAGGTGGTGGTGGGAGCGAGGTCGGCGGGTGATGTGGTGTCGATAACATCCCTTCGGACCCATGGCCCCTCGAGTTGGGTCGACATCCATCCTCGGCAGGTCTCCTTTTTATGGGAGGATCTCTTGGACCGTAAGGCGGGTATGGGTGATGCGCTGGATGCGCCGGCGACGGAGGTGGGTGTGGGTGCTGCTGCTGAGGGTGCTGCTGCTGAGGGTGCTGCTGCTGAGGGTGCTGCTGCTGAGGGTGCTGCTGCTGAGGGTGCTGCTGCTGAGGGTGCTGCTGCTGAGGGTGCTGCTGCTGAGGGTGCTGCTGCTGAGGGTGCTGCTGCTGAGGGTGCTGCTGCTGAGGGTGCTGCTGCTGTGGTGGGTGTTGAGGCTGTTGCTGTTGGCGATAGTCTTGGACAGGAGGATAGGGCTCTAGTTCGTGATGACAAACGTTAGACAGGTCATGGAGGGCAATGCCGAGAAGAGCTTGGAGGAGGAAGGGAAGAACTATGATGGACAGTACCGGCTGAAAGTGAAAGAGTACTCATTTCGAAATCAGGCTGAGAACTTGTGGAATTTGGAGAGGGCCTGCGTCATGGCGAACCACCAGGCTGCCTTGTCGGGTTGCACAGCATTTTAAATCAGTCCCTGCTCTGCATCAAACCCGGAAGACCGGAGGGACGAGATTGACCCCTCGCTTGCAGAAATTACGTACATCATGGTTATCAAGCGGATGATCTTGATTTTCCTCTCTGCATCCATGGAGGGTAGCATTGCCGCGTGCTGTTGGTTGCTTGTCCGAATCCAACTTCGCGCACTTCTGCCCCATAAGGCAAGGCGACGTCTCAGAACCCACAAAGCGTGGGGTGTGCCGTTCGTGCCTCGAATGCCATTTCAGCTCCAAGCTTGGACCCGCGCGACAGGGGTCTTTGATAGTGTCTCGCCACACCCTGTTTGTGCGGACCGTCTTCTACAATACGGAACCAGGATGCTGAACAAGGTTGGCGCACGGGGCTGTTAGCGGCATGGTGTTGGCCTTAGGTAGGCATGTATACAGTGTCATCTCAAGAGTAACGGCCGATCATCCCGCTGGTCCCTGACATCTCTTTCGCTAGCGGGCATTTGTCATTAGCACGTGTCCATCACGATAATAACCCACAAAACGCACTAGCCGAGTATGATTGAGCAACGTCGCAGACATTTGTGAAGGCGTTATCATGGCCAGGTCGAGACATGAATTCAGCCAGCACGAGTTGTATCATTCGTAACATCTTCAGCGATGTGTGCCCTTTGATACATACTGCAGCGAATGGTATATTTCCTAGTACCACTGCATAGAATAGACAGTATCAAAAGAAGCTAGATCTTGGGAGTCATAACTAGTATCTCCTGTATGAATTCATGGACACAAGAATGTCTATTGATGGAGTCTGTGCTACCGGTAGCACCATCGCCAAGGTCCATGGCTGGCTGGAATGGAAACGACTCGATATGATCCAACAGCCTCGTCTGATCAGATGGCAGGGGCCGCTCACGGGGATGCGGATGGTGTCCCATGACCTCATCGCAGCTTCCAACATCCTGTCTGTCAATTGGTAAGATTCACCCTTCTGAAAATTGACAACATTTTCTCCTCTTCTTACAATATCACTCTTCAATTTAAAATATTCACTGCGCAATCCGTCATAGTTAGGCGTAATTCAACGGCGTGACATTTATACAATAGTGAAACAAGTATTCTCTCCTCGTACGCTGAACCTAAGACATCCCAGACCTTGTCCTGCCTTTAGGTTTTCTTGTAGCCTCCTTTGTCTCTGTTCTCCTTCGTTTATTTGCCTGCGCTCCGGACGTCCCAGTCCCTGTCCTGCCTTTCTTGGATTCTCTCCCAGGCTGTTTATCCTCTGCTCTCTTTCGCTTACTTGTTTGCACTCCCGGGTCGGGTCTGGGACAAGTTTTCCCTGGGCCCAATTCATCCATAATCATCTGGGAATATAAGTTTTGAAAACTGATCTGGCATGGTAACTCACCTCAAAGGTTTCTTCGGCTTTGAGCTTCTCCTTTATATCAGGGAATCCAGGTTCACCGCCCTCCCAAAAGTCGAGAACTATCTCTATTGCCTGGACAAAGCAGCTGACATGGCTGTCATTTGTGATATCAGAGTTGCGAATCTCTAAGAGTGTTTGATCCAGAATATCCTGGGTCATCGATGGATGCCAGTACATGAAGCAGCTTGCTATAGCATTTTCCTCGTGTGAAAGTACGCTGTGAAGGATTCCGGAAGGCTGAATAAGCTCACAGCCTGCTTCCAAGAATATAGTAAATTCGTTCCCAGAGTACTCTCCAGATTCGATGACTTCTTCTAACACCCATTTACTCCGGTTGCAGGCCAAGTTCCAGAACTTGTATCCAGACCACAGCTTAATTCTCGTGATAAATGCATGTTTATCAATGTGCCTAAGGCTCACTGCGTCAGGAGTTGCGACTAGATTCACTCTAATCGCAGCCGGAAGACTACTCAAGTCAAGCCCTCGTTTCTCTGCCTCCTTGCAGATTTTGGGGACCAAATTGAAGCCGTCAATCTCGCCCATCCAGTCTTCTTCCTCTGGGTCCATTGGGATATTCAGTATATTCAGTACTGGACCCTTGCCGCGTTCGTATTGCTGCATAGTTTGTTCAGCGGGCATTAACTCAGGGTTATGATTGTGAGCATCCTTGCTGTAGTCGAACACATGCAGTGGTAGCCCGGCTTTGATTCGGCTTATTAACTCGCGGCAGTATCCTCTACGCTCGCGACTGCCAACCTTATCGTTAGGTATAGGAAGGATGAGAATAGGCAACCGAGGCGGACCAGTTCTTTGGAGAATCTCCCGAGCTTCTTTACGAGAGCAAATGACAAACTTGTTGCTGCCTTTCTCCCAGTTTCCCTTCATGTATTCACGCTTAGTTATAGGCTCACCGAGTTCCAACATTCTCATGCATTTTGACATGCATTCCGAGTTCTCATGTATCCTAGTATGTTGCTTCGACCCTTTGATTTTTTCTTTGAGTCGTTCTCTGGCCTTGTCAAGGTGTTCTTTGCCTCTGATTATGTACTTCTCAAAAGCCTTCTTCCGGCATCTCCACAAGTTACTCATTCGGCACTGGTGATCCGCAGGATGATAGTCGCATGGGACGAGAGGGTCGTTAGAGTTATCCTCTTTTTTCGTAATACTTCTTTTTGAGACTTTGTGCTTTCGCCTCGCATGCTTTGAGCGAAGTTGAGCGTTTGAGCGAAGTTCGGCTTCTGAGAGTCCGACTTTTGAGCGTCCGGCTTTTGAGTCACATTTCGGACAGCGACCTTCGTAATCTAGACTGAAGTATGCTGCCCATCTCTCATCTGAAATAGGCTCCTCCCCTTCGTCGGGAGATCTGAATTCCATGATATAGATGAGAGGCGGATGCGTAACTGCAATCAAGACTCGTAGTTAAGAAAATCCGCCGACTGAGTAACAGGGATGTCCAGTTGACGGGTACAATGTCCAATTGACGGGTACAATGTCCAGTTGACGGGTACAGTGTCCAATTGACGGGTGAGGTAGTGTCCAGTTGACGGGTGAAATGTCCAATTGACGGGTGAGGTAGTGTCCAGTTGACGGGTGAAATGTCCAATTGACGGGTGAAATGTCCAATTGACAGGTGAAATGTCCAATTGACGGGTGAAATGTCCAATTGACAGGTGAAATGTCCAATTGACGGGTGCAATGTCCAATTGACGGGTGAGGTAGTGTCCAGTTGACGGGTGCAATGTCCAGTTGACGGGTTCCTTATTAGACCATGTCCCCTTCCTTCTCTACTCTTCCAACTTTGCTTCTTGATAGCCACGTTCAATGACCTTACCGCACCAACTGCAGAACGGCAAGGCTTCAACATCCTAGACATGGAGATGCTATGCTCACCCCCATTACGCAGCCCCTGACTGTTCGCGAACATGAGTCTGCAGGATCACCAACATGTTCCCATCCCAGCCAGCCATGGCTGCATTCCGTTCTCTCGTACCCTGCAACTACTTCCCATTCTCGAACCTGCATTGCGTACCTTGCATTCGCAGGGGTCTAGAGAGAACGCCTGAAAGGTCGCTCACGCTGCTGTATACGTGCTTTACTTAAACGAGACTGATGATCTCTTACAATACACCTCTCATCTTCTCTTGATCTGTTTCTCTTTGTTGTAAGTACAAATATGCTACACATAAAAAAACATCTGGAGTTCCTGGACAGCGACTTCAACTTCGTGTTCTTGAAGCTCATTGTGGGGGGGCGCTAGTTCCAGGTTTGCATTAGGCTGATCGGAAATGCGTTCTAAGATTAGCGGCTAAGAATACAAGGCTGGGGAAGCCAGCGACAGGGATATGTCGCTGATCTCTCTACAACGACACCCTTATATTTCATGTTGACACTTGACACTTGACACTTGGCACTTGACACTTGACACTTGACACTTGACACTTGACACTTGACACTTGACACTTGACACTTGACACTTGACACTTGACACTTGACACTTGACACTTGACACTTGACACTTGACACTTGACACTTGACACTTGACACTTGACACTTGACACTTGACACTTGACACTGAACACTGACATTGACATTAACACTAAGGTGTACCTAAAGACATATCTACGTAGACACCGTCTAAGAAAAGCAATGCAAGCCTATATTGACGATCTGCGGGTGATAGAACATCATTCACGCAGAACATGCATACCGCTTCAGCCACTTTCTTCGGTGTTGACAGGGTTGGCCTATTTGTCGGGATTGCACAGAGTACATCGGCGCTCCCCATTGATCCAACCATTGTTGCATCCCGGATTCTGACATTTGTCGGAATCTGACATTTTATTTGACTCGAGATTTATGGATCTGCCATCCAGTCAGTGATTCTTTTGCGCGATAACGGGAAGAAAAGCGCATACTAATAGGAGTTGGTGTTGAAGTTGTTGGGTACAAATTCCGAAAGTTAGGCACAAACCAAGACAATATATTGCCCCCATAATCTGCTTAGAAGAACATTCAATAAGTGCATACGGTTTTTCCATGATAAATTACGCATGTGAGAACTCTTCGTGCCCAATTTTGTGATGACGTCAAAATTCTACCCCGCACAAAATGGCTTCGTCAGAACACCCTGGCTCGCAAGCGACGAAGGTATCCCTGAGCATTAATGCGCACACAGAAGAAACTACAGCGTCATCAACATCTAGCTCTTCACTGCAGTTTTTCGAAGAACATGGATATTTCTGCCAACCGAATGCGGACATTGGAGCTCTCATTGAAAAGCTGTATGATGAAAAGCGCGCGGGTGACCAAGATGTAAATCTGGCTTATTTTGCGTCTGTTCTTCAATCAATCGACGTGAGTGGCAAGCTACTCCTGAATCACAATCGCTAATATTCTCAGTCGATGACGGAGTTATTGGGACAGTACCCAAACGTTCGCCCGTTCAAAGAGCTTTGGGGTATAGTTCCACGTTCCTACTACAGCTGGGACAACCCTTCCACCACAAAAAATGGTATGATTATATACCTACTCGGGCCAAAGTCCAAAGGGACATGCCTTGATGGCTCTCACCTTCGCCGCGACGACGTAAAGGGGCTTGGTGACGATCATACTATTCATGCTCCAAATAACAAGTGGACGGATCGCTTTAGCAAAGCGGAATATGACCAGGTCGACGGCGGCATGTAAGTCTTTACCTACCATCGTTCTTAAGTCTTCTAACAGATGCCAGTCTCTGCGTACATCCAGTATTATGGCATAAGACAGAATCTGGTCGCTCAATAGTTTTTGGTGCGAAGAGGAACGACAACAAGCGCTAGCCAGTCGGATAAAGTAAAGAATCCCAATTGTATCCCTCGTGACCTTGGAGCAAGTCGAGTTGCCATGGCGTGTAATGTTGTTGATCTGGAGCTCCTACTTCGCTTTGGTCGACCATCTCGGAAGCCCCAGCCGTCTCGGTTGACTCCATGTCCGCGGTTGACTCCATATCCGCGGTTGACTCCATGTCCGCGGTTGACTCCATATCCGCGGTTGACTCCATGTCCGCGGTTGACTCCATATCCGCGGTTGACTCCATGTCCGCAGTTGACTCCATGTCCACGGTCGACTCTATATCCTCGGTCGACTCTATATCCTCGGTCGACTCCATGCCCCCAAGTGCCTTTATGCGAGGAATCGCGACTACTTTGGGGTTCGGGCCCAAAACATCCTTTGCAAATTCCCACCGACTATCTTGCATTCTCTGGTTGGGTTTTGTGGCATCTGAACATATGTGTTTGATGTATCCACTTACAAATTCATGCCGCCAACCACATTTATCACATTTCCGATTCCATGGATAATCTGCTCGTATTAGCTTGGCTGTCAAGTCAGTTTGGCATACTTGTGAAATCATACGTCTCGGAATATGTCGGTTTCTAATAGTTGTTGATCCGAACTGCCGTTTGCAATGGGGACAAATTCTACTCTGTAGATGCTTTTTATCATGTCGCCTATTACTTCTAGAGCCCCTTTTTGAACTTGTACCTTCCTCTGTGAGAATAGGAACTTCGTTATTGTTTGATGGAGGATCGGGCCCGAAATCTCTTGATCTTGAAGTCTGGACAGAGGCTGATTCTATATGGTTCAGAAGCGCATTTTCCAGTGACCGGACATCGCTCTGTCAGGTGTCAGAAGACATCAATACATTGGGAGGTAATTAATTGAGAACATACCCGGTGGCGCTTCAGATGTGCTATCGCATCACACTGCGAAGTAATCGGCAATGTACAACAATGGCATACAAAAGAGAGCTCACGCGTCGTCATTGTGGTTCAGGGAGGTCGAAGGCGGTGCAGCATGGATGACGTGTACTGTTCGGAGAATGTCATCAAATGTACTAATATCACGTGGGTCCCGAAACAAGCAAGGCGCAAAAAACGGATATGGACAGTGATTGGCTTCCTGGACGATGACTAAATTTGAAACCCTGTCGCTCAAGGCTATTGCCGCGGGCGACTGGGTCCAGGTGCAACAGGAGAGCGCACCCCGAAATATGAGCAACAGCGACATAATCCATCGAAATCTACTGTCATAGTAAACTTCAAAGGTGTGACGGGGAAAGAAAGACTCTGCAGAGCAGCACGCCATACTGTACTCCTCGCGACCGATTCATCAGATTTCTAATCTGATGTCTAGCTGAAGGAGAAACCCTAGTAAGGTGATGATCGTGAAGAACTAGGGTGGTCTACCTAAGTTAATGGTTGAAGAAAAGCTTTCAGCCACAGGTCGCATGCTACACTGACATGTCTACCCTTAACTTTGCGACTTTGTGTTTGGACATAATACAACTTTAATGGAAGGGACATTGGTCACTCGTACTTCGGCACGAGGTACCGGAACTAAGGATGCGACCCTTTAGCTGACCTTCGTTCGCGCCGTTCGTTACATGTCGGATACCGGGACGCTAAATCGACCGTTTGCAGAAAAGCGATGACCCAGAACATCCGAATGCTACGTTGATGGCGATAATTCCTTCATACCCGTAGTCCCAGCAAATTATTTCATGATCACGGGCACTAGAACAATAGCAAGGTTATCCTACACAGCTACTTTTCTTCCTGTTGTTAGCGTTCTGCTCTAGCAGAGGATGTTTGCAAGCCAAAATGACTTTTAAGTGCAGATGTGAGCTAACAATTTCCCGAAAGTTGACCTTTCTTCGTTACGCTTGATAACGCTTTCGGGCGCACTTTTCCAATTTTCATTTGCGGCTTTTATGAACCTCGGCCTCCCGCTCCTTACGTTCTACTTCCCGTACGAGTGACCTCTGCAGCCTCGGCTGCCCAGACGACACTCGCGGCATCCTGCTGGTTGATATTCAGGGTCATCGCAACCCCAAAAATGTAGGTACCATTACCGTGAGCATTAAGTAACACGGAGGACGAGGTAATGTCAAGTATTGAATGGAATTCCTTGGTAATGGGGTAATGAGAGGGCCAATACGAAGGGCAACGGGGGTCGAGCGAGCACGTGGTGTGACCGGTTGATCAGTCGACCCCTCAATTACCCCGCTCGTTTTGTTACTTCACTGTAATATCCAAAGGTCGAGGGTCTTCAAGCCAGGTCAGGGTTCATTGTCTCCCTACGGTCGGCGCCCAAAGCGCCAAGCGATAAAGGTGCAAGCTGAGCTCAAGCCCCCATAACTGAGCTCGTATCGTTCTAGACACTTACACCGACAACCCAAATGTACATCCCTATGCGAACGAGGTAGTTGAGGCTATCATATCTAGAACTTGTCTATCCCCAGCTTCTCCTCCAATTGTCGTGCCTTCTCGAGCCATTCCCGAGCCAGTCAAGCTTGCTCATCGGGAATATAGAACCCATTGTCCTTCAAATATTGGGTGTATCGCTCGGGGTTGGGCTTTCGGTGCTGGACCTCCGAAGCATAGTTCTCTCGAAACAACTCAGCAAAGACTTCGTCGCGTGACTTTGAAAAAGATCCGGGGGGGTATCAACTGGTAATATATACCAAAGCCGTTCGAATGGTGCTGTAGCATCTCAACTAGAGGCAACGTCAACGTGTTAGGGAGGTCAGAAGTCCATCATCCTTCAGTAAGCTGGCAGTAGAGGCCGGATGGACAGGCATTGCCTCAAGAGCTTCGCGAAATTCGAAGGTCTCGTCGCGATCTACTTTAGTTTCATCGTCGAGATCGTGCCCAGTGATCCATGATGGAAGCATAAAGAACTGACGGGGAACCGTGCAAGCACCCTAAGATATGAATTTATAGAAAGCGAAGCTAGTTGCCGAGTTAAATGTCGATGAAGGCCTTGCTTCGTTACGGTTAACCCGAAGTTCGTCCAGTGGGATGGAGAGGATTTTGTCGACAACTGGTACTACGTCGTGGTCTGGCACCAGCGAGCCTGACGTCGTGAACTCAAGCTTCTGTAACTGAGCCATGACCTCAACCAGCTGGGTATAGAAGTATTCTCGTATCGGCGTGTCGTTTCGCGAACGCTTGTAGATCGAGGGGCTGGCCGGGGATCCAGGCGAGAATGAGATAAGCCTGTGTCGTGGGCTGTCGAGAAGTAGGCTCTCATCCCGTCCGTATGCGTAGAAGAGGAGCTGTTGTCTTGCTCTCGAGTCCTGGCCATCCCGCCTACATCAGCCATTGTACGAGAGCATAGTGATAACGTCACGCTGAAGCTTGGTCCAGACGTCGTGTAGTACAGGTCCGATCAGGATCCTCACGATCCAGTTCGCGCGTCTCTTCAGGAACTCGATGAAGGAACAGATGTTGAAGCTACCGTGGTTGGCGTCGAGGGTGCGGCAGGGCTTTTTGTTTTAATGTCCAGATGCTAGCGCGAACAGCATGTTGGTCGATGGAATCGACGATCGATGAATGCCTGCCTCTTGCTGTTGATTTGGTATTGGGTGAGGGGGTATTGATCGGTCGCGTCTTGATGCCGTTCGAGGACGATTCGGGAGACTGAGCGCTATGTAATGGAGGGCCAGCGAAAGAATGATTGTGATTGCATGCGCGCGAAAACAAAGATGGGAGAGGAACGCTCGCTCGCTTGCTTGCTTGTCGGTCTCCATTTGGCGACGTGTTTTCCGGCTAAACCTTGTTTAGTAGTCATCGCCCCCGAAGGGATCAATCAGCCCAGAGGCCGGAATGTTGCAGGCTCGTGTCGCCGAAATGTCGAGGTGGAATGAAGTCGCAGATAACACCTAGGAAATGGCGCCCGGAGGCGATGCTAAGAGCTCACGAAGCTCAGTATCGTTGAAGACACTCGTCACGAAACTCTGAATCCGTTTCTTCCAGCAGCTGTTAGGGTCCCGTTAGCCCCACAGTTGCTTTTGCTGCCATTTTGGACTGCAAAAATTCTTTACCCTAGCAAAACGCTAACAGCGGGTGCCAAGGATTTTTTTTACAGGAGAGTTGAGCAGCCCAGAGCCCAGAAATAGACGGCATGTATAGGGTAAGGAAATCTGGAACTGTTCATCTTCGATTCGTCATAGCGCAAGTCCACCCAGGCAATTTTGGATGAAGTGGATTGGCCTCCTCTCGGGGATAGCACTTTATTTTTAGCAAACAAGTTTGGAAATGCGGGGAGATTTCGACGTACCTACCAGGTCAGCCCAGTTAGATGGTATTCATGGCCTTTACAACCTGCACCATCTCTATAGTCTTCTAGTTAGGGGATTGTAAAAGTCGGCGCGGCTGTCGGCATGCCTGTTGCGAAATAGATGAGACTCCGCAAATGGAGGTGCCGGCGGCTGTGGCGGATGCCTCTACTGTTTACCCAGCGAACAATCTCATCTGGGCCAGAATATGGGATAGAGTGGAGCAAAAGGGACTTCTTGCATGTTGAAGGACACTACAGTAGTTCATCGATCAACCATGCTCTTTCCGCAGTGGACAAGGGGACACTGTGAAGTGCTGATGGGTGATGGGTAACGCATTCAACCCTGGCCGCCACAGCGGTCGAATTCAATCAGAAACGTCGCCACGCTAGCCTAACTCGACTGTGTGTTTAGGCTCTACCTGAGGGGTAGAGTGGCCCCTGGGTGTGAAGGCTCGTCTCGACAGGAAACGCACGCCTCACTTATATGCTAACGGTTCCCAACTGCGTCAATAGTTAACTCAGCTGCCCACCGCCATACAGGTTTCAATACGCGAGGACCCCTACTACTATACTACATGACTGATAGGTACTAAGACGCCGACACCACAAGTGATCTACTCTCTGAAGATTTGACGTAGCAAGCTTATTGCTTCATCTCGATCTCACAAACACAGTTCACGTCTCTGAAATCGACTCAACTATCTAACCCGTGGAAGAAGACATAAAGGTCCGCGGTCCCTAATATACAACGTGTTCAAGTAGTGCCAGGCTTCTCGAAGCCGCTGCAACCGATATATCTTCAAGCAAACAACCAGCAAAAGTCGCCGAGCTGGCCCATCTCAAGAGCGAATCTCCGCTCTGCCTCTTGCGGGCATAGTTACCGCCATCCATCGTGGGTGTAGAAGACTGTCTCGAGCGGGGCGCACACCTCCCTCGTAAAGCCTGGGTGGCCAGGCTGTCGAGGTGGATTTTGCCGCTCTTCTGAAGGCATCTGGATCTTATGATCCTTTTGTCTCGCCGCCTCACCAGACCCAGCCTGTTCCAGCTCTCATATATCAACAATCCCCCTTCAAGGCATCGCCAGCTCCACCGGTAGCTTCGACACAGATGTCTGGAAGACGCGGCATGTCTCCCCATGCTGCAGATCAGCCATCCGTAGAGAAGCAGAGCAAGTGGTCACCGGAGGAAGATGCGCTTATCATCGAGCTTCGAGGACGTAATATGAAATGGGAGGATATCTCAAAGCGTCTGTCTGGCCGGAGTAACACCGCCTGCCGCCTAAGCTACCAGAATTCCCTCGAAAGACGAAGTGAATGGGACGAAGAGCGTAAGAACAAGCTCGCTAGACTCTACGAGAGGTAAGGAGGCAGTATACTTGAGCCAAACTTCTAGGATACGCACTAACAAGACTATAGGTTCAAATCAGAGATGTGGGCCAAAGTTGCCGAAGAGATGTCAGTCCCATGGCGAGCAGCAGAGGCTATGCATTGGCAACTGGGTGAAGCGGATATGGCCCGACGTGCAGGCGTCATACCTTTCTCTCTAGTTGCAGTTAATGCCAATGGGAACAGCAGTTCTCTAAGTTCACCCTCACCGCGGGAAGTTGACTCGCAGCCCTCTTCACCGCTAAAGGAGACGTTCCTGTGCGTCGTTGCGGATAACCTCCCAAGATTTTGCGATAAAAGTTTCTCCAACATATCGCAGCACAAGTAGGTAGTGCTGATAACACCTTATCATAGTAAATTCACTAACATATCCAAGTCAGCACCTTAGCCGTTACCATTCGCCCATGTACTGGTGCAAAGACTGTCTGCACAAGCTCCAAAGCAACTTAGGCAAGGACGCTCTAGCCAACGAAATGGCCGCTCACAAGGAAAGCTGCCCGAAAGAACCCTCAGAGACGAACAAACTCAATCGGCAACAACACTACATCATCAACGACGGGCTGTGGAAGGCTTTTCAGGATAGAGAATGGAGAGGTATTGGTGTTCCTGAGACACTTGATGAAAATGGTCACCGGGAACCTATTTCTATTTCTAGGAGGAGCTGGAAACAGATTAGCGAATTGATCTTTCCCAGCAGGCCTACAAACCCGCCACTATTGGCTCCCTGCCAAAAATCAATTTTTCCACCGCCCCCTTTACCTGCGGTCCCTGATCCCGCCGAAGTTCAGTATCCTCGGGGTAACGAAAAACAGTGGAATGGCTTATATCAAAAATCGCTGATCTGCCACCCACGTCCTTCCGCTGATTTCCCTGACAACCTAGAGTATGTATCAGGGCTAGGTTTAGCCCCAATGCAACACCGATCGCCACCTCGATCTGTTGGTATGCTTCCTGGGGTTGCTGAACTCACCGGTGGCATCAGCCCCTTTACCAAGTCTGCTGCAGTGCCTAACATAGGCCCTATAACTAGGGCCGGCCAAGGTTCTACGTATTCAAGCTTCCCGCATTACTCGTTTCCATCGGCCGGGTCTAAACGCAGAGATTCCTCAGATCAATACCAACACGAAGCAAACCAGCGGCGCCGAATCACATAGCTCACACCTCCCTAGGTAATTATATCTGATACGGACTTCGGAATCCTCTTGGATGGTTTTGGGTCCTGATCTTGCTGTTAATCTTGATGACAAGAAAACCTTCTTACTTCTGGTGTTCCTCTCTGTTTCTTTCTTTTTATCTTGCCCTAATCTATCATGAAGGCCATATTCAGCGGCCGTAATTACTATCTCCTACGAGTCTCATTTAGAGAGCTAAAGAATATCGAAATACATAACGTTAAAAACTTATGTTCACTAGACAAAGTGGTCAAGTTATCGGGTGCTGGAATGGCCGAAACACAATCGACTGATGAGCTCCCTTGTAGCTGACAATCGCGTACACGCATTAGACTTTGCGATGCCTATCTAAAAATTCGGGTGGAGTGATTATTCAGGTAGGTGCAAGCTATGTATAATGTATTGTTAATTGATTGCTTGATGTCTATATCAAATCTCGAGAAAGTGTTTGCTTCCATCCAGCCAACTCGATGTAGGAACCAATATGGCTTGAACAGTGGCTTGGCTGACCCCCGCACAAGAGTTGGTGTGGTGAATATGGGTCTTGCGCCTTCATTTGAAACGCCTGCGGACCGTGGTGCACAGAAGATCTTTAAAAAGTGGAGGGCAATCTTGTGGTATCTCATTGCGGGTGCCTGATCAACCACCGCTCCTACCCGCCAGGGAACGGAAATAAGGCTGATGCGCTGGATGCTAGCGTCCCGGGGAAAGCATGGTTCTAGCCCCCAACATGAGCAGATCCCTCGTAACCGACCATGCGCGGAGTATAACAGTACCCCCACTATCTTATCCAGCTCTGCTTGCCGTGGCAGGGATTCATGGCGTGTGTCGCCCCCATCGAGAAACCGAGATGCTGACCGAGACTAGCGTATGGAACTGTTAAGCATTGTTGGCCGTTTCGAGTTACATACACAGTGCCTTTCATGAGGTAATTTAAACAGCAATTACTACTACTTCCTCGTATGGGCCCTTGACAGATCTCACTAGCCAAAATCGTGATTAGAGATCCATAATGATGAACAAACCGTGTTTTATTCATGAGAGGCACATGGACAAGACTTACCAACTTTGCCGTTGGCCATTTAACCAACTTAGCAGACCCGTAGACGTTACCGCGTCGAGTAGAAGACATGGATCGAGCCACCACAGGGGTTTCGCATCTCACCATCATCTCGGGATCAATTTTTCTGTTGAAGCCAACATGACTCCCGCTCTCGGTTGAAAGGAACCATGTAGTCATTTTCTTCGACGTTTTCAAGTTGTTAGTTGAAGCCGCATCTCGTTGGGCCGATCCATTCATGTCACTATGCTGCAATTGACTTCAGAACTGACAGTTGGTGTTCCAAACTTGGCTACTGTGCTGAGAAGGATGCTCCAGATGTCCAGTACACTCAAACGATCATTGGATGAATGATGTGAATTGACATGAATTGATCCCTGACCAACTGAAAAAACGTGTATCGTAGAAGGTCTTGTGTTGAGCGCACGCGCCCCTCCAATAGGAACCCCCAAAAATAAGACAAGGGACGTGGGGTCGGGCCTGCTGATATGGCCCCTCTATGACTGTTGATGCTACTCACGAAGCGGCAACGGTGCCTGGAAAGGGGATAGAATGGCGAACCGATAGACATAGGAATTGCTAAAGCACCCTAAATACCGTTTTTGATGTAGAGTACCTGTGTCAAGTCTCCATACCTGACGGTGTCGCGGCTTGTTGGTTTCGTTGCCCCGTGATAGTCTAGCCAATCAATCTTGCTGTCGCCCGCATGAAGGAACAGCTCATGCAGGGTGGTGCGCAAAGAGATCAAAGCTCGGTCCCGCGCTCGCTAAAGCCATTGAGATGGTGTCATGTTGACGGGGAAGCCTATCCGGTAGGTCAATATGGAGCTAGAAACTAGCCCTCTTCTGGCTTCTCCCACCAAGAAACATGATTGAGCAATTGAGGATGCATTGACTTGCAAGGGTCGACATCCAACATCTTCTTCATTTTTTACTTCTGGTGATTTACACCCACGTGTCTCGGCATGGCATGTGTAACTTATATAGTGAGTATCCAGCATATCAGCATGTTTTGGCTGTTGTGTCAATCATCAATGCTACGTTATTTTATTCCTAATTTTTGAACCTGGCTTGTTCCCGACGCTCCTTTTGTAGACGACTGCCCATTCTACGACTACACTCTTATCAACCATACACTATTCAATTCTCAATCACAATGCCCTACGGTCTGCATACTCACTTCTTGACTGTTGATGCGAGAGTCATCCACAAAATTGATACTGGCAATCCTGTCGACCTATATAGCATGTGGACTGGTAAGTTATCTCCAAGGCTCGTCTACCGCTATGTGCTGACCAGTCAGTCTTCTCTGGATGCGCAGACTCTGTTGAGCAAGGTCGAAGACTAGAGAACCTCAGCTGGCGACTGTGGCAAAGAGAGACATTTTCCGTCGACAACGAAGAAAAGACAGCAACCACCACACAATCTCTCCCCCAGAACGTTCCTTACGAGGCGAGGATACCTGTTCTGCCTCAACTATCTGGCAGTGTTGAGTCTCTCGTAGACGCAGAGGCCGTTGACTTTACTCCAGTGTCAGCACCACTGGAGATCTCTCGCCCTCATGTACGACGTCAAGATTCTTGCGCCAGTACGCGAAGCAATCGCGGACGCCACATCAGCTCTGAGGACTTCGAGAAGATGATTGTTTCCATCGTCAAGGACGAGGGTCCTCTGTCAGCCCCTCGTCATGATGCCCCTGTCGCCAAGGAGTCCTTGCCAGTTCCTCCATCTCTCGAGCGATCTGGTTCTACTACAACCGAGTCACAATCGCCTGCAAAATCCATCGCAGCTTTAGAGGGTTTGCCAGAACCTTCGTCTCAAAGCCCCCACCGCACCACTGTCGTGCGCGGCTTCTCGCCTTGCCAGATTCCTACCCCTCGAACTATTTCCGGTGCTGCTCAATCATCAGACGCGCTTCCTGACCCTAAGTCATCGCCTATGTCTAATGAGCAGGACCAGAACCTCACCGACAGAAAGTCCATCATCTCCATCATCAAGAAGCCCGTGTTTCAGATCGGCGGCTCGTCTGAAGAGGACGGCTCCCTTACGAGCGCCGTGGCTTCATCACGACCTAGCTCGCCCCTCTCTGCACACGAGGACCAGGCCTCCTTCAGTAACCCTGTTATGACACGAACAATAGATGATGTGGCTGCTGTAGACTCGGATACCGACGACTACATCGACGAGAGCGCCATTGATGATGACGACGACTCTTCGGATTGGGAGGACTCAATGGAGGAGAGCGGTAAATCCAGCATGGATGACAAGTTCTTCCAGGGGGTGGACTCTAAGCCCAACTTGACCTCGCGACGATCGCTCATTACTCTTATGCTTGCTCAGAATAACCGCCTTGGTAACCACGCTTCCAAATCGACATCAGCTATTCCCCGATCTCGTATGGCTGATGGTCCATCACTGGGTGCTTCACCTAATGATTCTGACGAAGCTCCCCTGATGATGAAGGGAATGCGTGGCCCTGGTCTCAAGCCTATTCATGAGGTGCCTAGGTCTAAAGCTCAGCCCATCATAACTGGCCCCAGTCACATTCAGCCTCAAGCCGCACTGTCGCCTCGAACCAATCGTCGCAACATGTTGGCGACTGAGTTGACCGAGTCTCTTCGACGCCACCTCCTCTGGCAGCGACAGGTGCAGTCGTCGACAGCCAATGCCGTCTTCAAGCGACAACATACATCACACGACGTGGCCGACCTGAAGCAGTATCCAGAGAAGCCTTGCATGAAGAAGAGCGAGGATGTAAACGCGAGCAGCTGGAACCGATACTTTTCCAAGGAGGCTATCGATGGATACCACTCCAATGGCTGGTGAATTGTTCTCATTCTACCTACAACGCGACATGTGATATAGGAATGTATGACAGTATTCATGGTTGCCATCAAGTCGAGACTGGAGTTCGAGATATCACAGGCAATGATTGTTGACACGAAATCCGCTCATGTTCTGATTGCGCCGGCAAATTACTGGTATTATTCCATAGCAAGATTTCGCAGCTTCGAAGCCTAATGCACAAAGGACTGAAGTGCACCAAATGGTGAGCATGCTGCGGCAGTACAGGTAGTCCACTATAGAAAATGGAGGACGGCTCACATCAGGGACGGGAGAAGGACAAGGCAAATCATGGGAATCGCGGTAATTGACGACATTGGAGAGAACCCTCACCATGAAGCCAAATTCTCTGCCAGTCCCATTCGTTACCGGGAAGTACATCGGTAGGAGACACGAATGCATCTTAAGAAAAGTTCGGAACTCGTCCTCCTTGATTACCTCATTAGTGCACATTATTCTCTCTCAACTCTCCCCGCCATCAGCTGCCATTACCGGCCGCCAACCGTTGCTTAGGCTGTATACACTACTCAAGACTTGTAGCTGAGCTTCCACCTGTTTGGTCAATCAACAGGCCTCGCTTTCGCAATCCATCTCCAGGTTAAGAGATCGGACGGGGTCGCGGGGATGATATTACCAAAACGGGGACACCTAGGTGAACGCTGGGGTCGGCGAGCAAAAGACACAGCCATATAGTTGAAGGTTTAATATTGGCATCAGGTACATAAAATAGAACTCGCTGCTGCTATTACTCAGCCTGTCCCGTCTCGTTGCTTCGCTGCTGGAACTCTTGCTTTGATATATAGCGTAATTATGGACGGAAAAGAAAAGAGTGACGGGAACTCGTATTCTGGTTGTCGAGTGGATGATTATAGACGGTGATTGGAGTGCCAGAGAAACATAGTGCTCAAGGGACAAATCTCCATTTAGGAGTTCGTAACACAAAATTATCCGACCAATATTCACAACACGCCACAAGCGACAGCTTGAAAGATGCTGCCGATCGTCAGTGCCAGTATCGGAGAAGCCCGGCTTTTGGCGGTTCGGACCCATACCTTCACTCTCTGGCCTAAGCCATCCGCAAAGGGACCAAAAAAAACGAAGGGGAGAGCTCCTTTGATGGGGTGGTCATACCCTTGATAACAGCCCCTCACCTTGCTCGTTCCTACAGTGGACTCGAGGCACAAGTGCGATCGACGAGAGCACAACTCAAGCATTACTACCCTTGAATCTCTCGGCGCCCCTGGCTGCCCCATCTGATCCTCCTTTCCCGGGCAGACCTGGCCATCCTTGCCGGGATCGGTACCCTCTTTCCCGTCTTACTGGCTCTGCTTTACTTTTTTCTAGACCCTTGCCATTGCGGATGTGATGAATGATACACTTTCACAACGTTTGCGGTAATGGTTTAATATAAAGACCATCCCAGCTGAAGGCCGACAGCGATGCTATAAAGACACCGTTCTTTCTCTCCGTGGCAATATATGACCGACGATATAATGCCCCTTTCAATGCAAATCTGTTATCATGCCTATAACACAGAAAGAACTCAAACAGCTGCTAGCAGCTCCTGCTCTTGAGGCACCGAATGGAGTTACGCCGGAGTTTGAAAACCCCCCGAACGGTAATAACCTTGCTTATAGGATCACGACTTTCTGCATGGTGCTTACAACCCTCTGTGCCATTATTCGACTGTATGGCAAATGGTTGCTGGAGCGCAAGCTTGGTGGTATCCAGGAAGGCAAGTGACAAACCTTGGGTTCCTAGCACGAGGGCTAACAACAATACCGTCTCCAGCCTTTATGATCTGTGCCTATGTGCGTCCCCCTCGACCCTCTTCGCATGATTTACTACCGCGCGATCATAATCAATGAACTAACGAACGGACGTTAGGGAGCTTTTTGTGGTGCTATCTCTGCCGCATACGCATTCATAAACAGTCCTGGCTCCTACGTGCATACATGGAATCTACGAAGGAGTGATCTCGTCGAGCCCTTTCGAGTAAGTCGCATACCTCGCCACCATTCTTCGAATAGCGGCTCACCCGCTTCAGCTTATCCTCGTCTACAGATGCTGCTATTCCGCCGCTCTTCCATGCATCAAGTCCGCCATTCTGCTCGACTGGTGTCAAGTCTTTGCAACTCAAAGACATAGGAAAGATGTCTTCTGGGTGGTAAGCATAGCTCTCGTTGTCTTGCAGTGTGCCTGGGGAGCTATCTATATCGTACTTCTCAACCTACAATGCAGCCCTCACCGTGGTATCTGGGAGTTTTGGGTGTGTGACGAGCGTTACAAACTTTCCGATATCACGCTGGCATCACCGGCCTTCCAACTAATTGCCGATGTCATCATAGCAGTGCTCCCTCAGACAAAAATTTGGGGTTTGCAGATGAGCTGGCAGCGAAGAACTATTGTGGCTATCTTTTTCAGTGTCGGTGCCATGTAAGCCCCCTTAAACCTCGCGAGTCACGATGATAGATGCTGACTCCCATCCAGTGCCTGTATCGCCGCAAGCTTTGTTTTCTACTACACTGTCACCTTTACTAAGGAAGAAGACACCATGTGGAATATTGGACCTTTGCTATTCTGGTCCGATTTGGAGATGACATGCGGGTTCTTCATTCTCTCAGCGACTCGCATTCCTAAAATGGTTGCCAAGAGCAGGTTCTTTGTAACAGTTAAAAGCTTTCTCAGCATGACTATCAGGTCTCGAGACCCTCCGAATGAGAACTTCGGTCCTCAATTCGTTTTTGACCCACACGACAAACCTGATCAGTCCTCAGACGACTCCTCCCAGCTGCATAAACATGGTATTTCAATGGACAACCTGACGTCGGGCTCACAGGAGCAACTGCGGCCAGGAGAGCAGGTATGAGTGGCTAAGCCGTGTTCCTGTGGTACAAAAAGTTACCCGAAGTAATGGTCCAGCATTGGCTCGAGATATGGTATCTTATGATTACCTCGATGAGGCTCTTAGCATATGAAGAACCAAGTAGTGGCTTCTTTTCCTTCCGTTTGTTCTTCTTTCTTGTCTTGTATCACTTTTATTACTTTTCATTTGTTATATTTACACGGAAAGTGCTTCCTCCAGTTGTACTCTCCTAGCCATAAGTCTCCTTCCAGGTTTATACTATCGCACCGCTCCTACATAGACCTTCGTTATTTAATTATTAATGCAACATAGTGGTATATTGCAGCAATATTTTTCAATACCACCCTTTTTTGTTGTGAATGCGATTTCCCTGTCTGAAGAGAGTTCATCGCATATTGATACGCTAAAGAGACGGCAATCGGATATCTCTGTGGTGATTTGTAAGGGTGTGGAAAGGCGGGATATCGTGTCGATGTCGCGAAGTGGTTGAGGGATGCATCAGAGTGAATCGAATTAGAGTCGCATGGGTGGTGGTACCTTGCACCTGGTGTACAGCTAATACATCCTTTCCGCCAAGTCTTGCAGGGGTGGTACCCCGCTAAGCCAGCCCGCCTCGAGAAGCCGGGGGCTAGAACATCATTAGAGTACTAGCCTGACGTAATCGTAGTGCAGTTGCTTTATACAGTGTTGCGCAATCGTGGCGTTCCCCGAGCTAGGAACGCCAAGACGCACTAACGGCGCAAGGATCACACAGCACAGCTCATCTTCTTTTCGTGGCGTTCCCCAAACTAGGAACGCCAAGACGCGCCACCAGCACAACACATGATGAATCTATTTCAATGGATGGTATCAAATCAAGTTGTATGAATTACTACGCCAAGAACGTCAG
Source organism: Fusarium veterinarium (assembly GCA_019191175.1). NCBI lineage: Eukaryota > Fungi > Ascomycota > Sordariomycetes > Hypocreales > Nectriaceae > Fusarium > Fusarium veterinarium. The sequence goes on from JAHARR010000205.1 coordinate 23,996, forward strand.
CCATTGACCAGGATGCACCGGCCTTTGCAGGCACATTCTGAGTCTGTAGGGGAACCGACAACTCTCCGGAAGCTTCAACGTCGACAGCTCCTTAGTAACCTTCAGCCGGCTAACTACGGTCCGGTAAGAACGTTTGGAAGTTGCTCTGTCCCGAAACCTACCCCGAAACCGTTTCACACGCCTTTGAAACATACCTTGATAAGAAAAAAGGCCTTCTGTTTTATGCGCACCATATCACAGTTACCTCACCAGCTATGATACAGCGATATGTGGCCTTGGGCGGGTCGAGTCCTGCTGATGAATGCAAATAAGGTCAACTTAGCCATACGTTTCTGGCCCTCTACTTATTCTTAAAGTGGTTATTACATATGTATCGTGTTGATACAATCTAAATATATGCTAAAGTGATACTCAACCGTTGGCTTCATTTGCGTACGGAAACGTCTAAACTAGTCACTGTATCGATATTTTTGGGTCAGACCAGCTCGAAGGTATTGGAGTGAACCGCCGGCTAGTAATAATATACTTAGATCAGTGTCTCTGAGCCGTCCGCCTGAAGAACGCAGAATCCAAGTTTTCACTTGAGGGTCAGGAATTGCTAAACAGCTTTTCAAGACCTATTACGAGAATAGTGAGCATGCTAATATCCCTCAATACGTTAGCTTTAGAAAGTATATTCAAGACTACAGCAAAGCTACCATTAACCGCACAAGAGACATGCTATGGATCTATGTACATTCTGAAACTCATTGCTTCAGATATTGTTCCCATACATCAAGCCCAGGAATCCAATGAGTAGCCTCAGAGTGTTTTGAAACTTGTTCAAGGACATTAATGTTATCCGCACTTCTAGCGGCAACCTCTGGTTGACGTAATTGCTCAAGTACTTTCTGTTGAGACAGATGGAGGACTTTAGCGGCATGGCCACTCGTGGGTGGAATCTTGTTGACCGTTTCTATCGCTTTCACCCATCCTTCCAGTGCCCGATCCCACTGACGCCGCAAATGTGCTAACTTCGCCGTCGAGATATGAAATCGGAGTGCAGTTTCTTTCGAGAGGCCGACAAGTTTATCGCTTGATTCATCGCCCGCAGGTTCGCCCGTGACGTTTCGTGTTCGCCCAGCCGCAGCATTGCACTCTTTTCGCGCGTCCAAGAGGCAGTTCTCAGCTTCGTACCACTTGTTTTGAAACATGAAACATTCGGCAAGAATGACGAGGGAGATGACATGGAAATCCAAGGAATATTGACGATTTCTCAGCACGAATTCTGCTTGCTTCTTGGCCTCTTCATATTTTTTCAAGAAGAACATCGTATCGGCCATCTGGAGGGCAACGGCCCCTGACATCTCGCCCCAAGAGAGCTGAGGATGCCTTGACATCGTTTCATACACCGTCTCGAGGCATTTTTGAGACTCTTCAAGTTGGCCTTGGAAGCGAAGCATTTTTCCCCTGAATAGATTCAGCTCGCAGCAAACTACGACTTCCATAAGCGAAAGAGGTTGCAATGGTTGCCACTGATTGAGCATCTCTATCGCCCGGGAGAGTTGCTCTTCTTGGAAGTAGTGTAATGCATCTTGGTGCCTGTCACGGCCCATCAATGCATTCTCTCTTCTATTCGAGGGATTAAGTAGTTGAGAATGCGTAATCCGTTGTGCTGATGGTCTCGACTCGTGAGCATCGGTCTGGGGGAGTTTGCGGTCCAGCAAAGACTGCCTGTGTCTTAGGGAAATGCGCAGATATGGGTCTGTATTTGGTATAGAGGCAATTAGATCTTCCGCTTCCTGTATCGAAAACTCCTTCCAGGTCCGCCCAGGGTAGAAGGACGACTCGAGAAGGCCATTTGCGACCGCAGGCCTCAAATCTGAGGGAATTCGACCGTAGCCATCTTCGATTTTGATAGAGCTGAGGGTATGCTGAATGTGTTTCTTCAGCATAACCTTGTTCAGCCGCGGGTTCCTGTGCAAAATATTAGGATAAACATGAGTCCCTTCAGAATTAGCACTCACCCATCATTAACATTCTTCATGGGTATAGCACTAAATACTAGTCGAAGGGCCTCTAGCCTCCAGCGACAGCAAAGTTCAGGTTCCAAGGAGTTCACTCTTTCCATTCTGTGGTAGGGAGTAACAATCCAAGAGTCTTCAACACTATGAGGACTAACCAAACCTTGTTGCGTAAGTTCCTGAAGTGCAGAACACAATGACAGCTCGTTCCTCAACAGCATCTTGAGTTCAATGTTGATGCTCGACTCTAGAAATATACGTGATCCGTCACTAGCCCAACAATATGTCCCTCCAGCCCCAGAATGGAGCAAGGCCGTTGGGATTTCCGCGTCTGCGAGGAAACAGAGCAAAGTGTACAGTGAATCAAGGTCCCTTTGCGGTATTCGAGACGGTGCTGTGCCAAAATTTGTAAAGTTTTCAGAGGGGGGGGTTAGTAAGGTGTTTGCGTGCTGTGATGAAACAGGAGCTCTTTCAACTGCCTTCTCGTATTCCCCCATGATTGGAGGGCTATTGCCATTGTTGGGCAGTGCGCGAACAGAGATCTGTGCTGCATACTGAGTTAGCCATAGTCGTCCAGGCTTCAAGGCTCGAACTCACTGGGATGGTCCAAGATATTGCAAAGACTTGTCCTTGCATATTCCGAGGCGCCTGTTGCCGCTGACACCACATTTGAATTCCATAATTCTTTCAATACTCCCGGAACTTTTGCGTGCACGGAACCTTCCAATCTGACGCGGGATGAGAAGCAATTTTTAGCTACAGGTCGAGTATACTGACTTGAATCGGGATGAGGAGAGGGCATAGAGAAGCCCAAGCGAAACACGTTTGGCTTCGGGAAAGAGCGTTTCAGCATGATTCAAGATCGTCAACCACCTCTCTCCAATATATATTCCCTTCCGTAGCGAATCTGTAACGTGTCGGGGATATTCGTACAACTTAGCCACGTCCGATACAAGCGTTCCCGACTCTTTGCCTGCGGAAGCCTTGATGATGGCTAATGCGACCTGATGGAGCAGCTTTTTTCTATGCAAAAATTCCAGGCGTTGTTCGAATTCTTTAAATTTTTGCTCAACACGATACAGTCGGCATTTGCGTTCTTGAGGACTTAAGTTTCCGAAGAACTCTGATAGCTGCTTAATACCGACCTCCTCTGTGATGGAAGGAATAACCGCCTGGCCGAGCTCGTCTTCAACTGGTGTGTGGAAAGGACTTGTCGCGTTGTGTTGGTTTGATAAAGAGTAACAAGTCTGGACGAAGAGATGCGGCGCCTTCCGATACGTTTGCTGTAGGAGATGGAGCTACTCAATATTAGCGATACAGAACCGGACGATTTTCTGCCCAATACTGTGCTCACATCTGAGTAAGTGAGAATATCAAAGCGTTCGTGGAGAAGCTTTTCGTGGAGAAGCATGCTGAAGTTAGGGCGAAAGTATGCGTGATTTAATCGCCCTCCAAGTTGGGCCGGCACGTTTTTCCGTACTCCAGCTCCATCATTTTCTCCCCTGGTTTTATTACGTAATTTGGCCAAGCGCGCAGAGCCGGAAGCGGCACGGGATTTATCCGTACAAAGTACCGCGAAACCTCCTGACTTACGTCATATTATTATTCAATCTTACTTACTTACCCCCCTTCGATAGTGTCTGTCTCCTGCCTGATTGTTATTGTAGATGGAGTTAACCGTGAGTGTGTTGTTACTCTATTCCAGAATGCTCCCTGTTGAACTTGAATCGCACGTGGATCACGACACATGATGCTTCATCGCGGGATGAGAGTTGAGGTAAAGAGCGCCATAGGCAGGGTCTCGTAACCGAGGGAGGTTAGCCGTGCGTAGATTGTAGTCTACATCACCAACGTACTAAGACGTAATTGCACTAAATTGCAGCCATGGTCTTGCCACAGGGCCAACCTCCAGCAGCCCCGTTTTCTTTTCTTTTGCTCGCTGCAAGTCCAGCCAAATCTGCCGCCCTACCTGCTTATGGGAGTGTAGAGAACATGTTAGATACGCACGAATTCGATGGGGTGAAACGCCTCACGGACAGACTGATCAAAGAATCAAGTCGACAATTAAGTCAACAATCAATAACATCACAACATTCTGCTCCACTTGGATACACTCACCCCATCGTATTCGTGAGCATCTAAGAATTCCCAGCCGCCAATCTAACAGAACATTGCCCCGGTGAACAGTAAGAATGCACCAACATATGGCCCGTGCTTCATGCCCACCATTGATGGATCGGCTTCTCCCTGACAAACCGCCAAGCAATCTACATATTACCAACCTCCATGATGAATGTCCATGACAGGGTGTGGATCCAGCCATTGGGTTTGATTTGACGATGTCCGGTGTCGAGACGGCATTCATTCTCATCAGAACTGGCTGTGCCGCCTTCTGTTGTCCGCGCTGAATCACCGACCGTGGCCCAGGTTCATGCTTGCTTTTTGCTGGGATCCTGGATGGTCAATTCTCTTCTAGCTTAAAAGAGCGTTGTCCCACGACTAGTCCTGCGACCGCCTTATTCACCTTGATATCTATCCTTTTTCTCCTCATTTCGTGCACTCTCAGTAAGCTTTTTGTCTTGTCTGTGGGCAATTCCACCACCTAAGCGCTCACAGAATTATTTGGCAGTCATTCTTCTGTCCCCAAGCAGGCCTATACAATATGCACTACCTTCGACTGCGTAAGCGCAGGCTTCGACTGCTCAGGCGCATGCTTCGACTGCGTGGGCGCACCTTTCGACTGCGCGGGTGCACGCTTCGACTTTACAAGCGCAGACTATTCTGTCAGCGACTTGGATTCAGACATATGATCAGCATGCTTCGCAGGTTCCTTGACGAAAAGCTTGACGAAACTATTCGATTGTTACGGACCCACGAGGAAAAGATTTGGAAGTCCAAGCGGCTTACCAATTACCGCTTTGACAGCTACTGGCGGCAAGAACAGGTGGTTCGAGATTTTCGTACCGAATATAATAATCTTGTATCTCAAATGTTGAGCCTTAAAGCTACAAAGATACACAACGACATTACCATCACGCTCAACGCGGTCAGTTTTAGTATTGAACAGTTCTTTTCCGAAAGAGGGGATATATATGATGAACTGGAAATGGACGTAGGAAGCGATGTTACACGTCCGGAGGTGCAAAGATGGCGGCGAGCTTTCCAGAAGCGCATATTGGGAGGTGGTAAAGATTGCGGCTAGCAATGATCGAAAGGTCCAGAAAGAAGCTCTGAGACACCTAGGAACTTAATTAAGTCGTACAGTAGCCTTCAGCATGTTTCATAAAGTTGAGCGAAGCCTTTGCGTCGAAATGCATTCTCTGTGCAGAAGTTGTTTGCCATGCATGAGTAGCATGCCAAGCGTTTGCGACAACAGGGAAGTGTGTTCAATTCTCTTTGCAACGCCAATGAGACAGAGCAGGATTGTCTTCTCCTGTTTCCTCACTTGGATCCAGCCAGCCGGAGAATGACTCGGTTGGCTCGGAAATTGACGGCACGGTGCATTTACAATGATACGACATCATATATTTCCCTTCTTGGAAAGAAAAAAATAATACAAGGTCATATCATGTTGATTGCCTACCCTGGAGAGTCTGGCCCGATGTAAGGTGACGTTGTTGGAAGGGGGGAGGGGTGGAGAAAAATGTTGTTGGGAGGTCCTACTTCGCCAGCCTCGTGAAGGAAGCATATGCATAAGGATGCTGACAATTGCGTGTGCCTGATCAACCCACTTTACGCATGAAGTTGGACCCTAAAATTCAGCATATATTAATTGGTACTTCCTCTTCAATCTCATTGCTTCTTCAACCTACATACAGACGTGCACGCGTTTGTTTATCTGGTTGGTTGACATGTATGATAAGCTTGATGTTAACCTCCCTCAGGTCGCATTGGGTACGGCTCATATCAGCCGAACTTCAACCGCTAACTTCAACCAATCCTTATTACATGGCCGCTAACATGGGTCGCGTTAGCATCAATCAATCACCCTTTACCTGGGAGGGAATACGGGGTAACAAATCCACAGTAGCCTGCAATAATGATGGGATGCTAAGCAAAAATTCACTGCAAGTCACTTTCTATCAAATGCCTAATGGCGATTGGCTTGCTCACTTATCGGGAGAAAAGTTTCTATCTAAGTCAAGTCGATAGCCCAGAGTATCTTATCCCGTCAACGGGTCTAACATGTAGCTGTATGTATGTACATGGGGTTAACATGACAAAGCTGACTTCAACACCCTGGATACCGCCCACAGTCTTGCCAAGTGCCTCACTCATTGAATGCAATCAAATTTCAAATCTTAAAGCATGTCAATTTGCTATTCTGCTGTATTAATACTCGTGGTGCTGTTGAAGCCCCCTGATGCTAAAAATCGAGGTATGTTATCACATGATTTCCGTATTAGGAAGTCTTATCGATAGCCTACCTACAGATAAGGCTACGAGGCTGCGAGCACAGGATGCACAAGCTCACGTCGGCTACCCCTGAACAACAGAGGCAATTGCTTCAGCAATTTTCCGCGGCACGTTTCCTTTCCCTCCATCCTCGACATACCCACGCTCAATCGCATGCCTCCTAATAGTCGTCCTCCGCGTCGCCCTGAGCGACACCGATTAGATCAACCTCAGTCCTCCTAACGTGTTGAGCCAATGCCTGTTACTCCGTCTCCGACAGCCCTCCCGCTTTGGTTCCACCACCGGACCTAACACCAGCACCAACATCGGTCTCAACATCGACTTCAATATCGACTCCAACGCCGGCTCCGACATTGGCTCACACTCTAGCTTTGCCTTCGGCGTCGATGTCGACTCAGAAGCAGGGCCCAGTCCAACCAGCGCGTAATTGGTACACCAATCCCAACAAGGATGAACTCCTGGCAGTCGACCAGGTCGACTTCATGAATAAACATTGGCCGAATGGCCAGACTGGTTGGGCCAAGCAGCCCTTCATCCAGATCTTCCCACCGAGCAAGCGCATTGTTAATCAACTTCACAGCATCACGGTCCTCTGCTTCTGTTATGGAATTGACCTGCAGAGTCTATATGAGCCTGATGGTTACATTTACAAAGCTGTCGAACCCGGCAGGTCACTCGGGCAAACGAACTGCGGGGAGGCTCTTAAACGCATCAAAAAAGACACAGGCTTTCAGGGGTCAGTGAAAAGGTCTATCTTACACGGAAAACAGGGTGGCAAGTTTGACAACGACATCTGTGGCGTTGACGCTAAGGAAGCCGCCGAAGCCGAGCATTCTGATGACTTACCAACTATTGACAACATGGCTGCAGAGGCCAAGTTCAAGAGACCTCTGGAAAATGCCTCTATCCCCAAGTCAAACAAGCAACAACGATCCAAGAGGACTACACCCGCCCAAGGCTCGAGTGCAGCAGAGTCGTTTGATCTTACACAAGAGGACAGTGACCACGACTCGCAGTCCGCCGCATCACATCTCCATCCGATTGAGGACGAGGACAGTGCCAAACAGAAACTATCGGACCCCACTGCGTGGCTTTGCGATGAGAGTATCGACCGGAGTGTCAGGCAAATTTTGCTTTACCAGAATCCCTCTAACTTTGCCTGGCGGGATCCGCTTTGGCTCGATGTGCAGGGAGTCAATGACGAGGGAAAAACGCTTCGCGGCAAATTTCCGAAAGACTCTAGAATAGTCTTTGTTCCGGTGAAGACGGCCTTGCCCTTCAAGCACTGGTCGTTGGTTGTCATCTATCAAGAAAACGGCAGATGTGTCAAAGCGGAGCATCACGACAGTCTGGCCGACCTCTCTCGCACCCAGAGCATCGAAAAAGCGCTTGAGGAAGTGTTAGGAGATACCAAGCTTCTCTTGATTGTAGGTATTGGATGAATCGTGCCCGAATTCGAATGCTGGCTGATCTTTGAAGGATGATTTTAAACAAAGGGATGGGTATAACTGCGGTGTCTTTGTCATCTCCGCCATCGAACACTTAGTCATAGGAAAACAGATTCCACAAGATTTGGACCTTGCCAAAGAAAGGCAGAAATGGCGGGACAGACTACCTCCTTCTCCCTTTCTCAACCGCGAGACCTCATCATCGCACAAGCTGTCGACCCTGGAGCCCCCGAACCACCAATCCCTAGTGTCTGGAACCCATTCTCTAGAGCCCGCGTCAAGCTCTGACAATCCTCCCCTCGCCAAGGATGAGATTCTAGAGCAGATTCAACAGGTCAAAGAAAGCATCCAGGGCAAGCAAAATGCCCTCAGTAAGATGCAAAATCGCGAGACTTTCAGAACGGAATTTGGCTCGATAATGGCTAGCGCTCGTAGATCAGCCGAAGGTGGCGATTTTTGGGACGGCAAAGAAGAACAGAAGCGGTTTCTGGATGCCATTGAAGTAGCTAATCAGGTTCAGGAGAGGTTCAAGCCACAACTCTTCCATGGCGAGTCGAAGACACAGGTTGATCAAGATATCAAGGATCTTAAAGTTCAGATGAATGATCTGCACCAAGAACGTGTCGCAATGATCCAGAAGAAGGCTCAAGAGGCCGAGGCCAAGGCCCGAGATTTGAAGCTCGCTCTACAGGAGGCCAAAAAAGCACAGGAGGAAGACACCACTGAAAGGGAAGAGGTGCAACACGATGCTGACAACACGGTTGCGCAACTTGAGAAAGCCGGTAGGGATGATTCGAGCAACGCTGGGTGAATTCGAGGTCCTGAGCAAGGTCCGGGGTATGGACAAAGAACCGGGAGGAACAACCAAAACATGGAAGAGGAGCATTACGACTTCATTCCACTAAATGGAAATCACGACATGGAAGAAAAATGGTGTAAAGTTGGACTGGAGCATCGACACTGGCGCAAGAGAGCATGGCATTATAACATTAATATGGATGGACATCCGAAGGTAACAGGACATCAGCATGGGATACTAGAATGTCTAAGAGTCTGAATAGGTATGGTAGCTATTGGGCACCTTGGAGTGAGTTTTAGTTATGTTTTATGTTATCTCTACTGCAATATCTATAGATGGCTTTTTTACTCTGGTCGCGGCCTACACTTGTTATTGATATCCATATAAATGAGCGATGCTGCTGTGCCGAAGCCGGTTCTCTAAGCCATTGGAAGACTGTCGAATTGTGTTAATAGAATTGATGCTAGCAAATAGTGGTGTGTGGTAGCAGTATAGGTGAGAAAAGAGGACAAAGAGTCGACCACAGCAGTTCTGTGTTATATGAAACTGGAATCCTGCTATGATAGACCATGCTGGCCTGTACGTTGTTGGCTGGCAATAAGATGAAGCATATATGGTGTGCTAATATGGTCAGCAATGTTAACGTACCATACAAAGTCGTGCTAACATAGCGGGTAATTGAATGTTAGAGACCATGTTAACATTTGTGGCTGCACTAGCGTACATGGGTGACTGCGCTAACATGAGGCGTATGACAACACTGGATACCATGGTAACATGATATGCTCAGACGCTATGCGACATTTAATGCCGTCTCGATACGAAATGTTAGATTAAATTAGGGCATATGTTTACATAGAATGCGGTGCTTCAATCGGTTAGACAATAACGCAGATCTATGCTAGCGTTGAG
>JAHARR010000206.1:0-33101 GCA_019191175.1 Fusarium veterinarium
CCAGGCCAAGAATATCTACGGTCGATAACGGATCATCGAACGTCGGCCTACTCATCTGAGCTTGCTCGATTGCGCCCGTATTTGAAACTGAGTCCCCAGTTCCTGTCGGATCATGTATATCAAAAAGCACAGAATCAGGCAAGTAACTCTCTAATGGAGTCGCCCATGCGATAGGCATATCGTCTAAGGGCCTGTTGTTCACGCTCGGAAGACTCGATCCCAAAATTGAGCCGGCGCTTTTGGCGCTACAGTGAGCTGGGGCCAGTCTCTCGGTAGAGGTTGATCGAAGCGGGAGGGGAGCAAGTTCTAAAGGTTTAGGCTCGAATCCGGGAGGACATAAAGCTGTAGATGGTGTAGAGCTTTCGCTTCTGGATGTTACTGAGAGAATGTCGTTTGTAGCTCCCCGATCACTCTTGTATGCACATTTGCATGCGCCGCCTTCTGAGCAGGCGCATCGTTCTATACACAAAGAGGTGTTAATGGGCGCCACTTGCAGATAGTTGGGTAGGGTTAAGGGTAGGATCGAACCTCTTCCGAATTGCTTCAACATGGCCTGGTACGATGTTGATGCGCATTTGCACTTCGTGTGAACAGATCGCGAGGCGCGTAGGGAGCGGCAGTGAGTGCATTGCGATATTGGGCGGCCCTTTTTACTGACCGGTAGAAGTGGGCGGTCTCATTACACGTCTTGACGTCAGCTACGGCAGCGTACAGTAGGTGGTCCTACCATCCAGATTAATTCAAGATGTCATACTCACCTGTATGCTGACATTGAGCAACACGATGGCCACGGATGCAGCTTTCGCAAGCGAATTTCTCTTCCTTGGAAACCATGGTGGATTGAAAACAAGGTTGTGATGGAAGAACGGTCTGGTAAATTCATGCGACAGTTGGGGTATGGTATTCAAAGGTAAAAGGGAATGTAAAGATTTCAAATAAGGCCTGTAAAAAGACTAACGTATATGACATGGAAGCGGAACTTTATTAATCCGTGGAGAGTACAGCCGACGGTTTCATGCTACCCCGCCAACACAGTGATAAGATAAGCACGGTTGGTGATTACCTAAGATGTCGCGAGCCTGAATTTTGGGCCAATCAACTTGGCTGTCCCGGAGGAAAGTTGTCCTGGAGGAATGGCCCGTGCACGCGGCCCGTCGACCCAATCCGATCGCCCGCTCGCGAACCCCATCTCCTCAGTGCCCACATGCCTCAATCCCGTACCCCGCACCACATAACCCCGGTCATGACGACAATACAAGCGGGGTAACGTAATCCATAAGCGAGCGCCGCAGACAAGCGAGCGCCGCATTACCCTATACACCTTAAATCCGGTTTTTAAAAAACTCTTTAAAAATCCAAACTAAGCCTAAAATAGCTATAATTTTAATAGCATAACGTATATGATAAGCGTGCGCAACAGACAAGCGTGCGCAACAGTATACTGTGCAGCTAAAAACTACTTACCCTATAGTATTTTAATACTTAAATAAATTAGATAAAAATCTAGAAAACTTATTTCTTAAAATAGTATAGTTTATTATATAAGAATTTATTTTTTAAAGATTTTTAATTATTTTATTTTATATAGAAAACCTTAAAATACAGTGTATTTTACAGTATAAATAGATTTTAAAGTTTATAGCTATATAGGAATTCTTAAAAAATCTAAGAAAATTAATATAGCTTATTTTAGGACTTAGATATAAGTTATTAAAATTTTAGATATTTTAAGTATAATTTGAATTTTTAAAGATTATTTAAAAAACTGCCTTTAAGGTGAAAAGTGGATTGTTGCGCACGCTTATCTGTTGCGCACGCTTATCATGTACGTTACACCAATATATATATATATATATAACCCTCAGCTCCATGGGCTTAAATCACTATAGCGAAGCGATTGATATACGCTATCGATCCAATATCAATTGCTTTCATTGACTGGCATCTTGCGCCAGTCCAGAAACGACAGTTGAGCTGGGGAAGTGTTTTTTTTTTGTCCCTCTCACTCCGTTCCAGTGTCTCGTCTATCGAAAGATGCTGATGTGCGAGGAGCAGCAGGTGTGGCTGTTTGACTGCATGTCTCACCAACTTGGTCGAAGTCGTTTCGGTTGATCCTCTCAAGTGCTCTGCTTCCTTACAAGTGGCGGGCGGAAAAGTAGCCCTCAAGGAAGGTACCCGGCTAATCTTAAGTCGATCTGCCCTACTCAGTACCCATCCAGGACCACCTAATGGATAACCCCACCTAATGGATAACCAAAATTTTGCTCCATCCATACAAAATCCAAATTTTTAATTACACCGTATTCGGCCAGGAATGAAGATACTTGCAAAGTAAGACCTGTATTATATTGCTTTTTTCGTAGAATTTTCATGTCGGTTTAAAATTTCCCCGTTCCGCCTCGTGACCTGGTTCTATAGCCCTTTGAATTCTTTTGCATTTCACCTCATGTACCATATGCGACTCTATCTACTCAAGCTGAGTTTTCACCTAATTTACTCGACGGAACTCCCTCCGCAATGGTTCGTCGTAACTATACCGAAGATGACGTAGCTGAGGCTATATTAGATATCACTGATAGAGGCCTCTCACAGAATGAGGCGTCCCAGAAACGTGGAGTGCCTCAGTCGACCCTTTGTGGCCGACTTTCTGGTCAAGCGAGCAGGAATGAACGTATCCAGGCCCACCAGCGTATTTCTAAGACCCAAGAGGAGACCCTCATTCGTTGGGTGTTGCGACAAGAGTCTTTGGGCTATGCTCTCTCGCACAGCCAGCTCCGTGCCTGTGTCGAGGCCATCCTCAAACAACAAGGCGATAATAAGCCTCTGGGCAAGCACTGGACCACCAGGTTCGTCAAGCGTCACCTACAACTATCTACCAAGCTTGGGAAACGCCAGGAAGCCGCCAGATTTGACGGATTTACTCCGAAGGCGGTCAATTGGTACTTCGATATTCGGGAGACGGAATACGGCTGGATCAAGCCTGAGAACACGGTTAATGTGGACGAGGGCGGCATAATGGCGGGTTTCGGTAAGTCTTCTATAGGTACTCTATGGGTTTCCATAGGCCATAACTAATTTGTTGTCCATGAGGCTTGGACAGCCTCGTAATCGGGAGCTCTGACCCGAAGAAGAAGGCGATGTTAAAAGGCGTCCAGTCTCGCACTTGGACCTCGTTTATTGAGGCTGTCACCGCAACTGGTCGCGCTTTAAAACCGGGAATTATTTTTAAAGGAAAGGAGCTACAGAAGCAGTGGTTTCTTAACGAATTCGAATTGATAGCGGACTGGCACTACATCACATCACCGAACGGCTGGACCGACAACCATATAGCTCTCGAGTGGTTGAAAGACGTCTATCTACCTCAAACAGAGCCTCGTGATGCATCGGATGCGAGACTCATTATCCTTGACGGGCACGGAAGCCATGCACAGGTGAATCTTTCGGGGTTTTCACCGCAAAGTCTCCCGCTATAAGATCGCTGACGAGCATTCAGGATGAGTGGATGGCTACGTGCTTTCTGAACAACGTCTACTGCTGTTACCTACCAGCACATTGTTCCCATGGTTTACAACCGTTAGATAATGGTATTTTTAATGTCATCAAAGGAGCGTATCGGAAAGAACTCCAAAAACTGGCTAGTTTGACCGATTCTGCGCCGGTTGACAAAGTCAACTTTATTCGGGCATACGCGAAAGCCAGAGAGGCGGGCATGAGGAAGCAGATTATCTTATCCGGCTGGAGATTTACTGGAAATTGGCCTATAAATCGTCATAAGGCTCTAACACATCCTGAAATTCAACCGGACAAAGAAAAAGTGGTGGAACGGTTCAAGACGCCGAGCCCTCCTCAGTTGCACTCAGATGATACGCCGAAAACGAGCCGCCAGGTGAGAGATTTGGCCAAAAACCGCAGTCGCCCGACCAGGCAGAAGTACAGTAAGATTGCAAAGGGGTTGGAAGCTTTAGAAATGAAGGTGGCCGTTCAGAATGCGCGGATTACTGGCCTCGAGGAGCAGATGGCCCAGGTGCAGCGAGGGAAGAAAAGAAAGGCGGTACCAAACCCGAACCGACGATTCATGGCTGTGGCGGAGGCTCTAACGGCTGGAGAAGTTCTTCTTGGCTCAAAGGAGGTAGAAATAGAGGTGGATGTGGACGAGGAGGTCGAATCGGTGATTGAGGTGGGTGTAAGGTCAGAGGACGAAAGTGATGACTTTATGGTCGTAACAAAGCACTGCCAGCGCACACGCAGCGGTCGGGAGGTTAAAAAACCACGCAGAGAGTAAAAATTGATCAATTTTATAAAGTTTCTCTCTAAAGCTTCGCTTTTTAATTGACGACCTGGTGTTTTGTGTATGCATCAAAATTTGGATTTTGTGTGGGCGGAGCGAAATTTTGGTTATCCATTAGGTGGGGTTATCCATTAGGTGGTCCTGGATGGTATGAGCGGCTTGAGGGGGTGAAAAGCCATTGTCAGTAACATCCAATATGGCCTCTGCCATCTCGTCCTCTGTGTATTTCCATCGAAGTCTTGGCCTAGGCATTTTCATATCGTTGTCAAAAACAAAGACCAAAAAACAAGGCAAAGAGCGGTGAGGAATTTAGTGATCAAACTAACGACATTTCCATAGCACAGCACGCATAGATCGCGTACCCCGCACAGCCTTATAAGGTCAGAATCATCACATCCAATCATTTTTATAATCAATAGAGGTAATTTCTTTTGAGTAGCTATACATTTAGGCTGACTTTCGTGTAAGTGAAGTTGCTGAGTTTTGGTGGAGCTTTTTTTATTTTGCCTGGCGAAAGAGGGGTGGTGGCGAAAGAGGGCTTGTGGATGGTACAGTCAACCCAGCTCTCCTACATGCTACGGCTTCTACCAACACTATCACTACCAACCCTTCTAGTTACTTAAAGGCATAGTCTTCTCGTAGCTCGCATGCTAACAGTCAGGAAGACAATAACTAGAAGATACTTATAAAGGATTATAAAAATATCCCTGCTGAAGTTAAAGCAAAGAGTCCCGGATATATTATTAACGCTATTAAATTATCGAGGTGTGATATAGAGTCTAATTAAACTCTAAAATAATATTTGCCAACCTATGCAGCCACTCTAAGTAAATATATAAGGCATGCCAGGGGGCCTAATAGGGAGTATTATTATTCCTAGCTAGCGTGCTCTTAGACCTTTTTAATAAGCAAAAAGCTAAGATAAGCGCCTATCTCTCGATTACTAATAGTTGAAGTATTAGTTAGTTGGTTAATAAGTCCCGCGGCATTTATATTCGCATAATATATAAGCCCTGGACGCTTGATATAGCAGGATCTGGATAGATATTTAGGGATAAGAAGCCCATGCTCCGGCACGTCAGGGTCTACTATTGGCAGTTCCTGCCTACCCTAGATACATTCAAATGCTCTATCTCAGAGTACAAGAGAGAGTTCATCTGCCTTAATAACCTTAAGCATTATATTGAGGAAGTGCATACTAAGGAAAGATAGAGGAGACAATGATCATAGGTAGACAAGGTTCTCTCAGCGTTGCAGAGGATGGGAAGGACTAAGGCGTTATCAATTGATTGATTAATTGATTATATTCTACGCGGTTATAATCATTTAAACGACTAAGCCTAATTAACAGGGTCCAGCAAATAGCCGAGGCCTCGCGGATTGGCATTATTCTACATTGCCCTACTTCGCCAAAGTTAATAATAATAGCTAGCTATCACTGCCGCGCACTTCAAGAATAACAACTCAAAGCATGTTCGCCGTTAGCAATTACAGAGTCTATCCCACTCTTTTGACTTTCTTTTCTACATCCCTTTTATCCGTCCCTCTTCCGGTGAAAGTAGAAATTCGCGGTCTTTCATTGCATTTCTCATACCACACTAATAAAATCAGAAAACCTAAAACACGAAACGCGTCGCGTTTCCGTCGGCTGACCCTTGTCGAGTTCAACAATTTGATAACTCCAGACCTAAATAACAATATTCATTACCATTATCTACTAAAACTCACATATTTATCATCTTCATATAGTATCTACTCTATCTCCGCTATTCCATCCTATCTATTATATTTATATATACTTAATTATAATAGCCCGGGTGCCTAAGGATAAATGGGCATCCGGGTGCCAATGTATCAGCCGCCCCTAGCATACCCCGCCAGCTGCCATCACCCTCACTACTCCGTAATGCTCCATACACAAAATGGCTTCGGTTCCTGACGATAGCCTTCCCCCTGAAGAAATATTTTTTATCGCAAAACCTATCTCTAGCTATTAATATTTGGGCAATTACTAAAGGCTACCATTTTATAATCAGAAGATCAACTATCGACAAAGCTGGTCGACGTACAGTCACATACTCATGCGGTCGATTCCGTCACCCTCCGAATGCAGCTGCAAGATACAGAGCGAAAGCAAAGTAATGGCAAATATCCATGATATATATGACAGAGATGAAGCTGAAACCTAGCTCCACTAAGGGTGGCAGCTCCCCTCAACACTAAAAACCTCGACATGGAGTTCAGAATACATTTGTCACCCCAAGAGCGACCCAAGTAACCAACCCGATAGCGGCAAACATCGCTTTTGGAGGACCTGCGCTATCAGGGGTAGCATTTGTGGATACTGTGGCGCTGTTGCTTGACGTAGAGGTTGCGCTGGCCACCGAAGACGACTTGGCAGATGAGGCCGTGGTCGTCATTGTCATTCCGGAGCTCATGGCAGTGGGCATTGACGTTGCGGGGTCCATGTAGGTGGACGACACGGACATTCCAGGCATTGACATCGCGGTGTCCATTGAGGTTGTCGACATTGACATGCCGGGCATGGACATTTGCGCGAGGCTGCTGCTTGCAAATAGGAGAGCGGGGGTGATGATTGTAGCGAACAACATGGTGGGCAATTGTGGGGTGATGCTGCCAGTTGTTGATTGGAGGGTTGGCTCGTGCAAGTACTGAGTGATGACGTAGCCCAAGGACGATGGCTTTTGAGTGATGATGGTTCTGATCGATGCTGGAGGGAGCAGCGGCGGGCGAGGGAGATAAATAGATTGGAAGTGGTCACGACCCTTGTGTCGTTGAGGCTTGCGATCAGGGGCAAGGGCAATAATCCCAGGCGTATGAAACTCAGGCATGAGACACTCCATGTACGGAGGTCCATTTCAAAAGTCATGTCCCGGGCTTAAGCCACACTTTTTTAAACAGCCAATCAGAGTCGGCGCGGTACATGAGGTACTTTATATCATTTACCTCCCCTACAACCTTGAGATCTATAGCGCATTAAACACTGCTAGCAGATGGCAGCGGGCGCTCTTAGCCTCTGAAGGCCTCTGGAGATACAGGGAGCTACAGTGGAGCTAAGGAACAAGCGCCCTGAAGTATATGTACTGCTAAGTAGCTGGCAGGGGTACGAGGTTGTGGCGTCGCTAGCGTGGGGCACGACTTTTGAAACGCACCTCCGTACTCCGTGCACCAGCCGGATAGCCTTGGGCCTGGCCGGATTTAGCGCGCGCTGGGCAACAAGAGCAGCTTTCGCCTGCCTAGTTAGGTCGTGCTTATCGCCACATCCGGTCGTTTCAAAGTAAAATGAACTTCCAAGCCTCCCTCCAAACCAGAATCAGTCCAATCAGCAGCACCACGCAAAAACAACTCAATCGCCAAGCCGCCACAAACGTGACAGAAAGGAGAACACGCAAAAACAACGCAAAACGCCATCGGGCACATCAGGGGAAACAGCCTTTAGATGAACTCTTGTCTCAAGCGACCTCGAATTCTTCAAACAACATGCACCTCAGCTTTTGCTTTGACAAGTTGATTGCAAGAAAATGTTGGCAAACATGTTCACGGCGCGAATAGCTCTTGCGGCTGTGATTCTACTATGGGCGCGATCATCTAATGCTGCTCTGCGCACGTACAACTTCACTATCCACAGTGGAACGAGAGCTCCAGGTAAGACCTTTGCATGATGTGTTGTAATGCACCGCACTGACTGTTTGTAGACGGCGTCTCTCGCGAGGTGTACCTCATCAATGGCCAGCAACCCGGCCCATTGATCGAAGTTGACGAAGGATGAGCTGGAAGTGCTCGTCAAGAATGATTTGCCCGTTGAAAGCACGATCCATTGGCGCGGTTAGTGATCTCAAGTGCACCCGGGAAGGGCAGCGGATCAGGACTCTGATGCGCATTCTCATCCCTGCAGGGCCGGGAGCGTCGCTTGGAATGTCACTACGGTACCTATAGTACCTGTAAACTGCAGTGCCGTAGGCGGGAACGGGAAGTCTTGTCTCTTGTACTAAGGCCAGGTCCAGGCCGGCCCACCACCCTGCAGAAGCACGTTGTGGAGAGAGACCTCCCACTCGCACTCAAGCTCATTCTGGCACACACCATCACCACCACCACCCTTTCACCCTTCTGAACCGCAAGCAGCTCACGAGAGTTTTGCGCTTGCAGGGTTGGCTGGAACCAAAGCCTTGTGGTCAGGCTAAAGCTGCTTAGCTTCGACAAAGGCGCCTGAATTTCGCGGTCGGCCAACTATTACCGTACGCACAAACAACTCACTGAAAAAATTGAAGCCAGATTCGATGACGTTAACAAGCAAAAAGAACGCACAGGTTCTAAAATAGATTCGCCCTAGCTCTCCTACGGCAGGCTATAGGGGTGACTGTTGCAAAACCCTAAAATCCACCACGCAAGTGTCGAAATGGGCTAGCGTCATGGACATCCCGCCCGGCAGTACATTGCTCCATGTACCTCAGTGTAGATTACAGTGAAACATGGCTATAACGATTCATGTCTGTAACGATATTCGGGCTTTAACGATGATTATCCTGTACATCACCTATTTTACATACAAAAAACAATCTTTGCTGTTCTCAACCGTGTCTCCACCTCCACCGCCTCATGTGTACGCTCCGGAAAATGCCCTGGTCAATCTGCCAACATAAACCAACCACTAAGCAGCATGGCCGTTGCGCCTGTCATGTTCAGGGAAAAGGCAGCCTGGACGCTTGCCATCAACGACGTGTAGGCTGCTTTGCTGTCTCGGAACGTCCTCTTGACCTCTGATCTGCGGAGAATAGTCAAGACGAGTTGATAAGGCACGCCACATCTTTTCCACGCCGCAAGTCAGGTCCAAAGTAGTGTCCAATTATCTGGAGCCGAAGGCGTCAAGGCGCTGTTGAAAGGGATGGGATCACGCCGCACAAACCACGCATGTGGCCATACCTTGGAAGGTAACCTCCGGCCAAAGGCCCAACCCGCACAAATCTCTCACAAATCATGCCCAACGCTAGAATCCGCATGCTACTTGGACCATGTAGTTACAGTGTGCATACCATGGCCTCATTGGCGCTCTTGGCGCCTCTCGGGCTCGTTCCGTGACTCTGGTCCCTGAAACCTGTCTGCCGGAGGACGGTCTTTCAGAGGTGTTTGTACTGTCATCCGCACAAATCCCGCTCTCACCTTGGAATCGATTCAAGCCACCGCAATTATGACACATGCCTCTACTTCCTCTCTGCAAGAGGGCTGCGAGACGAATACCAACGGCGATGGATGGTGGGTGGCTGAGGCGCACAAGCGCTTGATGCACAAGGGGACTCTTGTCAGGACAGCGAAGATGCGCCACACCAAATCCTCGTATTCAGCTTTTTAATGAACACGGCGTTAGACTTCACAGGAGGCTCCTGTGGTTTTTCTTGGGTCCGGGTTCGGGCAGGCGAAGGGAAAGAGGTTTCATGTCGATGTGCAAGAAATTAGATTAGACCACCCTTGCAGGTACCGAGTCCGGTTGCTGCTTCAGCTCACCTATGAGCTTTCATGAGCCATAGCCTTTTGTAACTGCGTGGTTTGTGTGGACAAACGTTAATTTGACATTGGCGAATGCAAGCCATCCCGTGCTGTACCCATGTCGTCAACGGCATTTCCAACCCGCACAAATCACTCATAGAAATCCTTGCATCCCGACCGACCCAGCCAAATTACGTGTCTGAAACGTCACAGGAGCAATCCGTCGCTAACCAAATGACGATTGTCGAGCTCACGGTGGATTTATGGTGGGCAACCGTGTGGGAAACACACGCTGCCAGAGTCAGAACCAGATCAGTCCAGAACTCTTCGAAGTGTGATCGCCGCGGTGGATATGACACCATTTAAGAATTGCCAATCATATGTATGTCAATTGTACGTCTATGTGGGGATATAAATATCCCAGTATTAGATAACTTTGAGCTAGAAGCTGCGACCACAGACGTTAGCGTTTGCTTCTCCATTCTCCGTTTTGCCAACACTGGAAATACCGACAAGTATTTGATCAGAGCATAAAAGCCTCACAACGCACAAACCTGTCATGCGGCCAAAGTTCAGGTATCGCTGCACAAACCACGCACCGGGCCACAAGGTCACCATACCACTGCTCGGCGGTGTCGGTCGTCCGATGCAGCCACACTGCCCAATTCTCCGAGCATATAAACAACCTCACCGCACCATGGCGACAGAGGACTGGTGTCTGCTAATCAGCCCCGTAGATCGCCTGTTTGGCCTCATCTCTCCGTCTCTGCCCAATTCGGCCATCGTCAACACTAAGAAACTCCCACCGAGCGCACAATGGCAGATCCTCACGGGACCGCGGCCCGAGCCCTCGAGGCAAGTCCTCGCATCCACAAGATGCTGCAGCACCTACACGCCATATCCGCGGCCCAGGAAAAATCGTTTTCGCAAATCTTCTTCTACCTCAAGATGCTGGTGGGCTACTATATCTGGAACACCGGGTGGTCCCAGGCGTCCGACGACCACATGCGTGATAAGTTTGTGAGCCTCGAGGAGGACAAGTGCCAGTTTATGTACCTCCTCGCGCGGTCCATGGGTGCAAAGAATATTATCGAGGCGGGCACAAGCTTTGGCGTATCCACGATTTATTTGGCTCTCGCCGTGGGACAGAATGTAGCGGATGCGAGGGCTACGACAGGGACGTCCGTGACGGGCAAGGTGATTGCGACCGAGAAAGAGCCCACCAAGATAGCGAGGGCGAGGGATTACTGGAAGCAAGCGGGCAATGAAGTTGAGCCGTGGATTGAGCTTCGTGAGGGCGACTTGCGCGAGACACTCAAGGTGGCGGAAGGGATGCCTGAACAAGTTGACATGCTGCTGCTGGATAGTAAGTGCTGCGCCGGTACCAGGTGAACAGTGGTTATAAATCACAAGACCTAACAAGAAGGTGAACAGTCTGGACGCCGATGGCCCTGCCTGTGCTAGAGATTGTCAAGCCGCGGCTGCGCAAGGGGGCCATCGTCTTGGCCGATAACACGAGCATGGCGAAGCCTCTGTACAAGGAGTTTCTTGCGTACATCCATGATCCGCGAAATGGTTTCAAGACGATGACTACGCCTTTTTCGGGTGGCCTGGAGATGATTGTCTACCGACCGTCGAATTGAGACTCAAATTGTGCGTGGGCGGCGCCTGAGTATGGGTGGACTGCTGAAGTAGGGGGAGCCAGTGGCTGGTCTATGAACTTGTTATCGCAGAGCGTCGGTATTCGACATCTCGACGCCTTCAAGACATGTACAGGACATGTATGATAAGATCTATGGATAACTGGAATTCCGCCATTGAATATAGCATATGAGTGACGTGTCTGTATTTCAATATCCCACAATTTCCTCAAACGATCTGCCTCCAACACCCGGCCAGGCCCAGCCCATACGGCAGCTGGCGGCTGTCCTAGAGGGACCAGCCGTGGCAGGTGCACAACATCTATGTCCCATCAATAACCAAAGGTGTCGAAACCGCGGAGAAATAGCGCACCGTGTAACTTCGCGGAGAAAGTGGACGAGGAGTGCGAGCGCAAAGGGAAGCTCAAAGTATGAGGCATGACTAGTCGGGTTTTGGTGGATGCGGCGCGGATTGCATATGGAGAGGAGCCTCGGATGGAGCATACTCTCACCTGCGTGGATGAGCAAATCATCCTGCTCGCAGAGCACCAGATGTCCTAGTCATCTGTACACTAAACGAAGATTCAAGCAGGCAAGCATGCATACATGCGGCATATGTGATTAAGACATCATTCCACGTTTAAATGTGCGCGTCACCTCAGCCTCCAGCCATACATCCCTAGTGGCAAACATTGTCCTTTGCCGCTGCAGTCGTGTGTCCAAAAAGGAGGCGCCGGAAGAAGGCACCAACCGACACAGCAATCATCACCCAGCCATTGTACATCATGAAAACCAGGCTTAAATATCTTCATCAGCCTCAAATAATCCACGCCATGAGATGGACCAAGCGGGCGAGGACTTACATGAGCATAAAGGCGTAAATGTTTTGCACCGTGTAGAGCACGGCCTTGACAAGACAAGGTCTTATGTGGCCTGACTCATGGGAACAAGTCCTAAAGTCCTAGATCGTAGGACTTGACTAACCCCCTGAAGTTGAGGGGGGAAACCCAATTAGACATATGTCCTTCATAGTCCAAGACCGGTCGGGTGAGCGAACGGGGCAAGCACTTAGGTCGCAGGGCGGTTGGGGGCCGCACAGGTACCAACACTTAATGAACTTACTAATCTCACCGTCGTACTATACAATCTAGCTTACCTGAGCTAATTACTATGTAGTCCTTCCAATTTGGAGGGCGAAAACCGTTTGCGTTCCGCGGAGCGGAGGCGGAGCGGAGACTTTTGAAGCACGGGCCGCTAAAAGTCACCGCGGTGGTGTCGACCATGATTGACAGCTTAAGTCAGACGAGGTAAGCCAGACCGTCAGCTCTCACTCCGGTCTCGCTCGTCCAAACCTGAAGAGGTATGTTGCGTACTTGATCTCTTCTCCTACTCGATTCTCCTCGGCAAAAGGCAACCTACAATGAATCGCGTCTCTCGCACTGACGAGCCATTCGAGGGCGATGGCTATAACCAAAGCCCCAACCCCTTGTCCAACGACTTGACCACCAACCAGGATCTCAATGGCATCGCCAACGCCCGGGAGCTGAGACGGGAAGACCCGAGATCCATGCGGGGAGCTCAACCACCGGGAGCTGGCGAAGATGGGTCTAATGCCCAGGCAGCGGGGGACAAGAATGTGTTTCCTCCTCCCTCGGCCAGCATCCATTGTGATGCTGGCCAACCCTCGGGGAAGGGGGGTTTCCAAGTGAACCCCTCGTCCCCTCTCCCCCCTCCCTCCTCTCCCATTGCTCCCCACGATGATGGCCTTGGCGATGGCTTCAACCATGGTTCCATCACCAGTAGCCATAGGCGCCTTCACCGTTCCCCAGGCCAACGCCTCAAGTCTGCCCTGTTCAAGTTCAGCTCCTTCATCGGGCCTGGTTTCATGATTGCTGTTGCATACAGTAAGCACTATGTCTCTTCCCCCTTGCCTAAGTCCATTCATACTTCGAGTCCTGTAACAAACATCCCGTCACCTAGTCGATCCCGGAAACTATGCTACGGATATTGCCGCTGGTGCCTCATACCGCTTCCGGCTACTGTTCATCGTCCTCTTGGCCAACGTCTTCGCCATCTTCCTCCAGAGTCTTGCCATCAAGCTTGGAACTGTCAGTGGACTCAATCTCGCAGAGGCTTGTCGGGCTTTTCTCCCACGGTGGCTCAACTACATCCTCTACTTCTTCGCCGAAGTTGCTATTATCGCCACGGATATTGCCGAGGTATGCCGTCACGCCGACCTCTGTTGCTTGTGTCCAAGTGATTCCTAGATGCGGCTCGAACTAACCGCAAACTCCTAAGGTAATCGGATTTGCCATTGCACTCAACCTCCTGATCCCGCAGGTCCCGTTAGTTGCCGGATGTGCCATTTCCATCGTCGACGTCATGGTCATCCTCCTCTTCTACCGTCCTGAGAAGTCGATGAAGGGCCTCAGAATCTTCGAGTACTTCATCGTGTGCCTGGTGCTTGGTGTCGTAGTTTGCTTCTGCATCCAACTATCTCTAATTAAAGACACCCCCATCGGAAAAGTATTCAAGGGCTACCTGCCGTCAGGCGCAATTGTTAAGCAGCAAGGGTTAGTTCTCTGCCATCCTCGTCACTCGTGAGCTTTTCTCACCGCATAAGACTTTACCAAGCATGCGGTATTCTTGGAGCAACTGTAATGCCGCACAGTCTCTATCTAGGGTCCGGCATAGTCCAGCCCCGTCTGCGAGACTATGACACGAGACGCGGGCTTCTCCCTCCCGAGCCATTGACTGGCGCTTCGTCCATCAACGATGGCATTGATAAGGCCTATTACATCCCGTCTCTCGCGGCTATCCGACATTCGCTCAAGGTCTCCATCCTCGAGCTGGCCATCGCCCTCTTCACCTTTGCCCTCTTCGTCAACTCGGCCATCCTGATCGTATCTGGCGTCTCCTTGTACAACAACCCGGAAGCCCTCGAAGCGGACATCTTTAGCATTCACGCCTTGCTTTCTGTGTCCATTTCTCCAGCTGCGGGCACTACCTTTGCCCTCGCATTGCTGCTGTCTGGCGTCTCGGCTGGAATTGTGTGCACCATTGCCGGGCAGATGGTCAGCGAGGGCGCTCTAAACTGGAAGCTCCGCCCATGGGTGCGCCGCCTGGTGACTAGAAGCATCAGTATCACGCCGAGCATCATCATTGCAGGCGCTGTCGGACGGCCCGGGCTGAATGCGGCTCTCAACGGATCGCAAGTTGCGCTGAGCATCGTCCTGCCATTCGTCACGGCGCCGCTCATATATTTCACTTGTCGCGACAAACACATGACGGTCCAGCCGGGCATGGGTCGTTTCCATGTCGAGGTCGACAGAGCCGGCGTGGCCTTCTTTGGACCGCCTGTGGCGGCGGGGCAAGGAAAGAGCGATGGTGCCGTCAAG
The DNA here is from genome assembly GCA_019191175.1 of Fusarium veterinarium. Classification (NCBI taxonomy): domain Eukaryota; kingdom Fungi; phylum Ascomycota; class Sordariomycetes; order Hypocreales; family Nectriaceae; genus Fusarium; species Fusarium veterinarium. The sequence continues at coordinate 14,829 of JAHARR010000206.1, forward strand.
ATGGGCAATTCGTGGTACACGGCTATTTTTGCTGTTCTAGTGTGGCTCGTCATTACGGTTATGAACGTGGCTAATCTAGTGTTGCTAGGGAAGGGTGAGTGAGGGAGGGAGGGAGGGAGGGAGGAAGAAGAAACATGGAGATTGCTCGGTGAGGAGCGATCCCATGTCCCGCTTGGATACTTTTTCTTGGATACTTTCTTTCGTCGAGGACTCGGTATGATTCATGCCGTTTTCCTTCTTATCACTCTCTTTTATTCTGTCCTTTTCGTCCTCTCGCCGTCTCTTTCTCAATTCCTTTCTTACCTACTATCATTAACCATTGTTTGCTTCAACACTCATTCCCACCCTACGGTAGACACGTTAGACGCATCCTTCCTATCATCTGAAAACGGAACTGTTTTACGAAGTATGTGAGAACTGAAAACCGTTTCATTCACTCCCCATCAACGTAGCACTACCAGGGGCGCGCATAGAAGGACACATGGCCCTGGATGGCCTTGTAGAGTGGTTTCGGCGTTTCGTAAGACCACGCCCGATTCGCTATGACAAATCCATCCGGCCCAATGATAGCGTAGTGCGTCGACTGGCCTTTCCACTCACACACTAAGAACAAGTTCGTTGCTTGGCCAAGGTCGATCAATACTTCGTCACAGATCATCCAACGCCTGCAAGCGTGTAGAGTCTTCCAACGACTTTGATACACGATCTATCATTGCCCTCTGCCCTAGCACAGCTATGCTGCTTTTGGATAGCATCATCTACCTGGCCCAGCACACAATTCGTGCTGTTTTAAACCAAGTTCTATTAAATCGTCGGAAATGCACCGTGTAACTAAGCATCCGCGTATTCCCAAACTGTAAACACGCGCTGCATGCAGAACCTTCCTCAATAAATTCTTCGCTACTGGACACACCTCTAAAATCTCGCTGATGGAACTTCGCCTAACGAACGTTTTCTTCATTGCTGCGGCTGTTTGGAATGAATATCGACTTGCATAGTGGGCAGTCGACATGGTGCTTTTGGAACCAAGAGTCGATGCAACTCGTGTGGAAGACATGTGTACATTTCAATCGTCGGACATCGTCCTGGTCCACGAGAACATCGATACATATTGCACTATAATGATATCAGTATTTGTGAAAACCCTCATTATTTCAGCTTTGAAACTTACCAGACTTCAGCTGAACTAGACTACGTTGAAGCCCAGGTTGCCTGCTTCTTTAACCCCTTCACCGCCTTGTACTTTTGTGATGGGTTTTCGTTGTTCAGTGTCTGCAGATCGACTGTCTCCATCGTTTTGCTCTTCGCGGCCTCGACGTCTCTCTGAGGTTGGTGATGGCGGTATCGTAATTTTACCATGTAGCTATGTTCATTAGTATGGATATGGACCGCAAGGACATGGAAGGAGTGCCGCACAAAATGAGGAATACCAAAAATAAGCCGATGATGCCTCCAATTACCCCAAGGAATGGTATAGGCGGGTAGTTCATGAGCCGTGACTTGTAATGATGACTTTCTGTCAAATATTCAGTTGGGTATGACGAATTATGAAGGCTCCGTTTCGCCTCGTTCTTATACAAGGGATCAATTGCGGTCTCTACCGATGTTTTACAGAGCGCATGATCGTAGGTTTCCGCCATAACAACACCATCACGGCGTACTGAGCCACATGGCGAGCGCGTCAAAGATCATAATAGAATCATGGCTCAGCCACTTGACGAATTTTCACTGCCTTGAGATGTGTGCAGTTTGCAGAGTGAATGGTGGTCTGATGCGGTCTTCTAGACAGTCGCCCCACCCTCCTTTCCTCGACATCGTGCGCTTGAAACCAAACACTAGGGGTGCGCCGTTTGTGCTTCCTCCTGCCCCCGCTATCGGCATCCAGAATCAGGTACACGCTCATTCCGTTCAAAGCATTCTTAAGGTCCAAATAAATTTCTCTTTGGCTTAGCCTCGTCACCTGAGGTGAGGTCAGCTGATTGATCATCCGTGCACCCTTGTCACAAGAGATCGATCTCGACCCAGAGGAATCTATTGGCAGAAATTGCGACAGCGGGAACGCGATACGACTGATCATGACCGTCACCCTCGTGTTTAGACAGCGGCATGTGAAGAAAACTAACAAATAGATTCGCACCGCGACTGGGTGGGCTGCGCCATGAGAAAGCCTGAGAAAGGGCCCTGAATGGTGTTATGCGCGGTTTGTGCGGTGGTCTGACCACTTCCCAGCAACCATTACAGTAGCAGAAACAAAATAGACAGCCCTGACTTTATTTTACTCTTAGTGTTAAACTTACCTCCTAAGCCCATACCTAGCCATGGCAGTCAGGTCATTCAGCACAGCCGATCGTGGGCTCACTTCCTAAGTCCCTCTGCACGCTGCGTCAGATGTTTTGATATCATGAATTGTATCTTCGGCATTGCCGCAAATCCATCCTGAGGACAGATAGTTGGAAATGGGTGCAGCCACTCCTGATGTCGCTTGTTGCGCGATTTGTGCTAGAAAGACTCGTCACGTCGCGACACTCAACTGGTGGCGGCGGTTTCCCCCGTGGCAACTGCTGATGATTCTGATGAAAGTCTGACCAGCGCCCTCCGGCCGTCTTCCTGCTGCGCCATTCCCACCTCCCCACCATGAGTGGCTTAACATTCGGTGAACGGAAAGCCGTCACTCATAAAAAGTCTCCTCGATCTGAACAAGCACATTCTTGCGTTCATTTTACTCGCATTCCATCAACTGCTCAAAGCAGCGCACTACAAAGTTCACGTTATCCTGAATCCCATGGGCAACATTCTTGCCAAGATTGCCAGCCAGCCTCTGAGGTAAGAAATCACCATCGTCACCGTCTATTATGTGCCTTACTGATACCGTAGCCGGCCGAAATATTCGCAAGGTTATACGGGTCAAAACCCGACAAACCTGCAAGGATACGGCTGTGACCCAGCATACTTAACAGGGTAAGGATTCACCTGTGGTCCACTCCAGGCATTATTCTAACGTGTTACAGCAAGTCCATATGAGCCCGAAGTCAGCACCTGACTCACAAAGCGTAGCAGGGTATCCTGGATATCTAGCTGGCCATGACCGCCACAACGGATTGGGCATGAGTACTCCCTACTATGGGGGACAACATGGAGGCATGGGAAGAAGGCACGGCTGCTGTTAGCATTGGGGCGTGGACGCACTAGATTTAAAAGGAAACGAGCAATCCCTTTTCTCTCCATTTCCATATCGATGATGGTTTTAGGTTGTCGGGTTGGGGCTTGTGTTCAGTAGGGTTTGGGCGAAATAACAAGGAGGACATTTTAATATAGTAAAAACGAAATCGTCGAACGCTTCACAGTGGTGCATGGGTCTTAGTGAAACGGGAAAGGGTAAGGCATCTTGGTCTCTATCAAGGCAATCAGGAGGAGGGGAGGGTAGGGAAGAGTAATTCGTAACCGGGTGTCACATTCAGTATATAAGCCATTACTGCACTGCGCATTAGCGGAGTGTTCATTCCGTTTTGCCGTAGTGGCAAAAATGCAACACCGGGGATGATTTCGAAGGCATTGAGTGTTGAAGTATATGCCTCAATAGTCTTCTGGGGAGCAACCCTTTTTGCTTTATCACTGAGGCAGCCATCAAGGCGTCTAGGACAGCGGCCAGAAGGCTAGTGATTCTTATCACGTCACTGGCCCTCATTTTCCTTCTCTCGACCTTGGGTCATCATGACGCTCAGTCTGCTTGCAGGGGCGGGCGGGGGATGTGTTTCCCTGGCGCAGGAGCAGAGCGGCCCTGGCGTGGTGTGGCCGGAATTTTCTTATCCTAGAGCCGTTCACTTGTAAATGAGACTAACCAAGTAAAAAATACCAGATCTATTGGTAGCTAACAGAAACTATCTACGCCGATGGCAATTGTTGGCCCAAAGCTCCATCGTTCCTGAATCCCACAACTGGCAGCCTGCTTCGAAGGAGAAGGCTACTGCAGATCACGCTCACACTGCTCAGAGCCATAGCCAAACTAGCCCAAACGGGATCGAGTCTGATGTGCTGGCCACCGCTCCGTACTGGGTAGAGGACTCCAGCGGCGAGAGGCAAGGCGACAAGGTTATAAACGAGAGCCCAGGCGAAATTGAACTTGACACGCCTGAATACCGTGCGGCTGAGATTGATCAGCGTTAGCAAGGTGGTCAGACTTGGTGCCATAAGCACGAATTCGGCGGCAGAGATGGCAACGTCGGAGCCAGAGCCGATGGCGATTCCAACATCGGCAACGGTCAAGGCAGGGGAGTCGTTAACGCCATCGCCGACCATAGCGACAATTGGTCTTCGTTCCGTGGATCGCTTACTCAGCCCGAAAAAGGGCCGCGATTTGGACTTGACTTGGCTCTTCTGGAGATACTTGATCCTGTCGGCCTTTTGCTCTGGTAGTACGCCAGCGATGATATGCTCCGGAGGAATGCCAACCATAGCGCCAACAGCATAGGCAGTCGTCGGGTTGTCTCCCGATATCATCCACACGTCTATACCTTGACGGTGAATCGCCTCGACAACGGGGCGAGATTCTGGTCGAAGAGGATCTGAGGCAGCGAAAATGGCGAGCAGTCTCCACGACAAATCCGCAGCGGGCGGCATAGACCTCGCAGCAACAAGCACGACAGACTTTGCTTGACTTTTCCACAAGTCCAGAGTGGCGGATTCCGTGCTGCCGAAGGAGATGCCGTGGTCGGCCATGAGGGCCTCGTTGCCCGCGAGTAGTTCGACCGGGTGGGACAATGATTCGACGTTGAATGAACCCTTCATTCCCTTTCCTGCTATTTCCTCGACGTGCTTGGCTTTGGCACCCGTTGCATCCCTAGATCTGCAGAAGGCGACGACGGCTTTGCCGATGGGGTGGCTGCTGTTTCCTTCCAGTTCTCCCAGGATATCGAGAATCACCTGCTCATCCCAGGTGGAATCATCGGCTATCAATAGTCTGTGGTCTGTGATCTTAGGCTCGCCACCCTGCGTCAGGGTGCCCGTCTTGTCGAAGACGATAATGTCGAGACCACTCGCTTCTTGGAAAGCCTGCCCTCCGCCCTTGACGAGGATGCCGTGTTTAGCTGCCAGGCCGCCACCGACGAAAAGAGCCGTAGGAGCAGCGAGGCCAATACCACAAGGACACGCGATGATAAAGACAGCAATGGCAAATTGCAAGGACCAGAACGGCCAACCGCCCACCGCGACGTCGAGGTATTCTCCAGGTAAAGCCCCAGAGAGACCAAGACTCAGCCAGATCAACCACGTCACGATGGCGATGAGGGTAACGACCGGGACGAAATAGCCGGTAAGCACATCAGCCACCCTTTCAATTGGCGCACGTCGCGCCTGGCCTTCTCGCACCACTTTGATAATCTGGTCCAGCATGGAATCCCCTGAGGCACCAGTGGTTCGTATCAAGACGGGCCCGCCTTTGTTGATAGTGCCGGAGTATACTGGGTCGCCGATGGTCTTCTTCACAAGCCTTGATTCGCCAGTAAGGCTGGATTCGTCGAACTCGCCCTCCCCCTCGAGAAGCATACCATCCCATGGTGGGGAGCCGCCATGTACGACTCTAACCACATCACCAAAGTCCAGCATGTCAATATTGACGCTTTGCGTGCGATCGGCTCCGTTTTGACCGTCACCGGGAAGGACCAGGAGCGCCTCCTTTGGCCGAAGGTTGCCCAACATGGTCACCGCCTCTCCCGTTTTCGCTTTGCTGTATGCTTCAATCAAGCGACCACTGAGGAGGAACATGGTCAGGAAGACGACAGAGTCGAAGTAAGTGGTGTTTCCCTCCTTGTTCATCATATCGGGCAGCATCGCGGCAATAATCAGCCCGACGACGGAGGAAAAGTAGGCGATAGTGGTGCCGAAGGACATCAACATGTCCATACTTCCAAAGCGGTAGAAACGGCGGAGAATGGGCACGGGGCTGCCGCGCTTCCATAGGGAGTGCAGCTCCTTGATCGTGCGACGGTGGAAGACGTCGGCCGCGAGGAAGTATACCGGTGTCGCCATGATGAACAGCGCCCACTCTGCGCGTGTAACTCCACGCAGCTGCTCCATGAGATACTGCCGGCCGGGGTTGGTTGGCGGAACGAGGGTCATGAAGACGATGCCGATGATGAAGGCAGGGATAGCTACGACGATTGAGAGGAGGACGCGATACAATATTCGCTGCCGAATACGAGCGTGCATCTGTGCCGCACGCTCCTCGACCGTAGGAGGGTGGTATATGGTAGGGCTGAACGCTGGGTCGGCTGCGGAAAGGGCCGAAAGGATGGCTCTGATGGTGAGGTCGGGCGACTCGGGGGTATACGAGATCGTCATGAGGGGGTTCCCCACGATCACCGACTTTTCAATAGTCAACCGCTGCCCGAAACGGCTCAACGCTTCCGTGACCCGACCAGGACAATGCTGGCAGTACATTCCGTCGATGCGAATCGACACGGTTCTGCGGCCGTCCCGTGCCTTGTCCTTTGCCATGTCGACAACATCACCCAGCTTTGCGGTATAGCCTACGCCCTCAATGGCCTCGACGATCTCGTTCAGGTGGTTCTTGTCCTCGAAGACGACCGTGGCGCTGTTGGTGATGAGATTGACATCCACGCTTTTCGTCCAAGTGATGGCATTGAGGGCCTTGGTGATAGTGCCGACGCAGGAGCTGCACGTCATACCCCCGATGGAGTAGGAGGCCCTCCACAAGTCTGCGGCGGCGGCGCGAGGAACAGCCCCTGACGCCGGGGGCAATTCCTCCACATGTTCCAGGCTTGCCTCATAGCCGAGGCCGCCGATGGCCTTGACCAGCTTCTCGGCATTCTGCTCTCCGTCGAACTTCACAGTGGCACTTTGGGTGAGCAGAGCGACACTGGCCGACCTCACCCAAGGCTCCTGCTCCAAGGCTGCCGTTATCTTGCCGACACAAGAGCTGCAGCTCATCCCCGTGACAGAGATGGATGCCTGGAAACCCTTGGTGGGCGTCGAGGCCGACTCGATAATGACAAACGGGCTGTCAGCCGTCTGTGTGTCGGATGATCCACCGGGGGAGGGTGATCGGTCTTTTCCTTGAGACCCGGCTTCCCGCTGCTTGGTGCGACATTGCTCGCAATGCTCCATATGTCGCCTCCTCTTCGTCTCTTCGTCGGCAGTCTTCCAGCTGCGGTTCAACCGCTCCAGAGCTTGGTTGAGCCATGCGAACGGGAAGTCGTCATCGGCCCCGCCGCGCGAGCCATTCGGTGATGCATCGCCCGGTAGAGGGTCCGAGATGACGGTGTCCACCTCGTAACCTGCCTCGCTGAGGGCATTGGATATCGTACGCGGGCTCAATGACGAATCGTGGTTGACGGTGACGCTATGCGAAACGATCGAAGTCTCAACGGAGATGAGTCTTGGGCGAAGATAGGAGAGCAAGTCTTCGATGGAGGAGGCACAGGTGGGACAATGGATCCCGGGGACGAGGAAAGTGGTACGCCGTGGCGATGGCGATGTTGATCGTCTGGGCATATTTTCAGGTAGTGAAGGGGTTTCTGAGGGTGGATCTGAATTGTGAATGAAGTTAATGTGGGAAGTTCAGATCACAAGCTGTTTGCAGAGGCAAGACGTAGCTTCTCTCATTTATAAGAGTATGCCGAAGTGATGGAGGACTGGTAAGCCTTTCGGCAGCATTGGCTGTTCAGAGAAAGGGATGGGATTGCTTACAGACAGCACAGGATGCCTGCTACCCCGTAAACTGTGTTGGGACAGCGCAGATTGTGCGGACTCAGCAGGAGGCGACAGATCTACGTCAATGGTTCTAAACGTCTAACCAGGGGTATGCTTGCGTTTTCCCAGTGCAGTTCGACCCATTTCGCATGCGGACGCAGCTTGAGCGTGTCATCCCATCATGGTGGGGCCACATTTGCGAGCTTTGTGCGGAAAGCCTTTGAAAGTCAGCGTCACTCCGCACAAACCACGCATTACGCCACACCCCAGAGCTTCAGGTCCGACCCGCACAAATGTCGCACGAATCATGCTGACGCTAGAATTCGTATGCTTGTGGCTGAAACGCAGTCTCCACCTGCGTGCTTTTTGCGGTCGGGTTCTTGCGCTATCCTGTTGTTGGATAATACGGCGCAGCCAGGTTTGGCGTGAAGTTCATGTTTGAAACAGGGGGAGAGTCCGGGATCATTTCACCAAACTCGTCGGATGTACGCAGAATTAACTCAGTGTTTCAGGCAGACACTCTTGTCCGATGATGATCGGTTTCTCGCCTTGGTTAAGGTCGACTGAAGTCGCCTCTTGACAGAATTATAAGACCCTCCAGTGGCCCATATAGAATCAACCGCAACAAACAAGACAAGTCAGGACAGTTATCGAAGCTCGTGCGAACTCGTTAAACGACGCCCTCGACCACCCTGTTGTTAACAACTGGCTTACCTAGCCTATTCATAAACCCCAACCAATACTCGATCTCAAAATGACCCACTCCTACGAGTACGACGTCCAAATGTCCTGTGGAGGTAAGCATCCCCGAGCTACTTCATTGTATTCCAGATTAACTGGGCGTGTCAGGCTGTGCCTCTACTGTGAGAAATGCCGTCACGGCTCTCCCAAACGTCCACTCGGTCGACACTTGCGTCGAGAAGCAGAAAGTCAGCGTCGTCGTTGCAGATGACGTGACGTTCGACCAAGTGAAACTGGCCATCCAGAACGCTGGGAAACAGGTTAAGGGCGGCAGGGTTATAGAGGGCGAGGAAGTGGGTGAGGTGCCAGTGGAGGTGCCCGTGAAGGTGAACTAGCCTAGTTATCATGGACGGTCTAGAGACAAAGAGCAGAGATCAAATTCGCCAGGCCATTGTATTCATTTGATATGGTTCCCTCTTCATAGCCCGAAGCGTAGTTTAGTTGAAATGAATGTTTCTGGCCCGTCTGTCACGTGTTCGCATGTCTGCGGTATGGGCTCATCCGAAGTGACTACGTATAGGGCATGGCTCGCCTTCCTTTTGCGCGCTCCAGTGACTAACAAAATCGTAGGATAGCCAAACGGTGAGCTTGTACGGAGGCAGGACCAAAAAGTCGTTGCTCAAGAAAAAGCAATAATCACGCCACAGCTAGAGTAAGTACAAGGAGTACATCGAACCAATTTGATACCACTAGAGGCCAGTATCCTCTAGCACACTCTAATAAGTAACTACAACGCTAAATTTGAGATAGCTCACTAAAGTTACGGGGATAATAGGGGAGAGGCCTTCTAAAGCAGATTGAAGCATATGTACCCGCAAGTAACTAACAAGGATTGGAGGATGTGGCGTTAATCAAGTTGGGCAACGACTTTTTGGCCCTGCCTCCGTACACTGAGGTACAATCACGTGCCAAAAGTCTGACAACACCAAGGGCGTCTACCCCACTTCGGTCTAGTATCACCAAACAACTCAATTACTTCAACAACAAGAATTATATACTCAATGGCTTCTAAACAACGCGATTTTAGTACTGAAGTAAGCAGAAATCGCCAAAGAAACCATGAATTTACTCCCAAGCAAAGAGCAGCCATAATGGCAGAGATATATGCCGGCAAATCAATAAGACAGGTTACAACCTCCTACTCAACAGATCCCGGGACAGTGTCCCGGACAGTTAAACGCTAGAAAGAACACCACAACAACGTCTCTAGACCACGTTCTGGGCATCCACAGAAGCTCAGCGCTCAGGAGATTATATCTATCCAGTCATTTATTAAAAGGAATCGCTCAATTACGTGGAATAAGGCGTTATTAGAGCTTGGTATTGAAGTGTCAGCCCGGACGCTACGTCATCAGTTAGAGAGGTATTAGCAACGCAAATGGAGGTCAAAAAAGAGGATTAAACTGTCAAAAGACGATGCAAAAGCAAGGCTACAACATGCCCGTTTTTGGATTCATCGTATCGACGAATATATCCTCGTAAATGGCCTTAAAATGACACCCTTTTCAACGCTGACTTTCTCACAGATCTGCTTCACCGACGAGGTCACGGTTTCAAATGCCCCAAACAACCCCGATAGCTGGGTCTTTCGCCGACCTGATGAGAAATACCATACGGATCTAGTCAATGTCCAGCAGCATGTTAAACCAACTATTTCACTCATATTCTGGGGAGCTATCGCTCGAGATAAGCAGTCATATCTCATTCCAATAACGAGGGATAAGACGGCCAAAAAAGGAGGTTATTCCAGCTAGTCTTATCGCAAAGCCCTGACGGAAGGTCTCCTTCCTTTTCTCGATGAATTTGACCTATTTCAACAAGACAACGCCCGGATCCATAGCGCAAAACCGTCCATAGATTAGCTGCTTCTTCATGGGATCAGACCAATTAATTGGCCGTCTCATTCCCCTGATTTAAATCCCATAGAACACATATAGAAAGCTCTAAAAGCCAAGCTTCGACAGATACATCCCGAATTCATCAGATTGAAGAACAACAAGGCAGATAGAGCTCAGTTGATCAGATGGTTGCAAGAGGCGTGGGCAGCCTTGCCTCCCCACCTGATTTTGAAGCTGACGACTTCCGTGAAAAACCGCCTTCGCGCCGTCATTCGGGCAAGGGGATGGTATACGACATATTAAAGCGCTGATTTATGGCAATTAAATGATATACTTTTTATTAAATTTGATTAAATATTCGTGATGCAATCGCTGAGTGTTTAATTGGTGTTGTAATAAGAGAGGCTGGATGTGGGGCTGGTGTTGTCAGACTTTTGTCCTATAATTTTTTATGAAGTTCCCAGAGTTTCAAGGTTAAGCCACGCAACTACACTCAAAACAGGCTTCGTCCAATAATGATCGATCCCTGCTGATACAGGGAGAATAAGGGGACAGTGCAGTCGTTCCCCGCTGTCCCGCGATCTTTTTGCGTGTTTCAGGGGGCGCGCGGCACACAGCGCCAAGACCAGCAAAGTCTGGGGGCAAGCCATTCCTTCTACGTATCCATTCTTCCCTCTTTCCACGCTGTGAAACCGCCCAGGCTCAGCAGTGTCAGGAATATTCCCATGTCTTAAGGAGAGGATCGCGTCTTATGTGACTTTTAAGTTAACAGTTCTCTTCGTCTTTTCCCTTGGTTCTGAAATCCCTCAGCGCTGGCCGCAACTCATTCCTTCCTGAAGTTCCCGCAAGCAATCCTCTTCACACCTGTGCATCTACCGTCCCCGTCTCCAGCGGCAACGTTCGAAGTCTCACGCGTTTATCCCGCCAGAATCCTCCACCATGGATATGACCGGTATGGAGGGCATGACGGCAACGACGGACGTGACCGACATGGTCGGCATGACCTCCGTCGCCGCAAGCTCAACTTTTCATACCGCCTTGGCTACCGCGACTAACACTCCTACTCTACCCGCGTCGGCGGCGTCGGATACAACTCTCAGCGATGAGGCGGATGTCTCCTCTTCGGCAGCTATAATGAATTCCATGGATTCCATGCCCAGCATGTCGAATGCCTTTCACTTTGGAGTCGGCGATTCCCTCTGGGCCACACCCCTGACTCCCACGACCGGTCAGGGCTACGCTGGCGCTATCATGCTGCTTATTCTTATGGCGCTCTTCCTGCGTTTCCTGACTACAGCACGTGGCATGGTGGAGAAACGCTGGAACCCTAAGAGAAGCAGCCATTGCAATGGTCACGAAGGTGACAACTATCTCAAGATGGGGCAGTCTCGGGAGGACGAGGCTGGAGTCGACTCCAGCCACAGGTGGAACATAACAATTCAACTCACCAGGGCCTTGTTCCAAGTCACCACCATGACGGTAGGCTACTTACTGTTAGTGTTGCCCCCTCCCCTCTCCCCTGCTGGCGCGGAGCCCTATATGTGATGAGTCCAAGACTAACCACCCCTGGATTCTGCTAGCATGCTTGCAGTTATGACCTTCAATGTCGGGTACCTGCTTGCCGTTCTCACTGGCGGTTTCCTGGGTGAGTTGGCTCTCGGCTGGGTTAGTTAGACACCTCCGCCAGTGAGACGCAGAAGAGGCGGGAGGTTGGTCATTGGTCGCAATGGGACGCAGGAGGTGGATCGTGGCGGTTCAGTGCAGGTCACTGATATTGACAAAGGCCTTCGCTTTGTGCAGCCAAACTTACTTTAGTCGCTCTTTACCAGCTATTTAACCCAGTCACTCGTTTGCCAGTCATACCTTATACTTCGATGTGATCGATCAAGGACGACATACACGGAGTTGGACCCGTTCAAATAGTTGCTTGCCACGCCCACATTGTCCGTGATTATAATAGCACCACGCTTCTATGTTATGTTATGTTATGTATATTTTTCGTCTGGGGGGCCGGAGGCCCCAAAAGTCCCCTGATGGGGCACAGGACGTGCTGGGCTAGAGAAAATCAGATCTATCTAAATGCTAATTACAGAAAGCTATTGGTTATGATAGGGTTAGTTATTTGCAATGCAAACCTAGACTTAACGTGGTTGATAAGCATGCGACGCAGATAAGCATGCGACGCACTTTTCCCTCTTACATCATAGATTTTATCTGATTAGATATTTGTCAACCATTAACAATGTCACAATCTTCAAATGAAGCCGGAACCCTCCTTGCCCTTCAGGCCCTTTAAAATGACCCAAAATTAAGTACCCGACGCGCTGCAAAGATATACGAGATCTCTGAGCCTAGGCTACGTCGCCGTAGAAATGGCATTCAATCGCGACGCGATTTTATCCCGAAATCGCGGAAACTATCTGATCTAGAAGAGCAGATAATAGTCCAATTCATTCTTGACCTAGATTCGCGAGGGTTTCCCTCGCGGCTGCGTTTTGTGGAAGAAATGGCCAATTCTCTTCTTGCTGACCGCGACGCGTCACCTGTTGGCAAGCGCTGGGCTCACAACTTCGTCAAGCGACAACCAGAGCTAAAGACGCGTTTGTTTCGGAAATATGACTATCAGAGAGCCAAATGCGAAGATATATCTATTATTCGTGGCTGGTTTAGGCTCGTACAGAACACAATCGCGAAGTACGGTATCCGATCAGATGATATCTGGAACTTTGATGAGACTGGCTTTATGATGGGCGCTATTATGGCTGGAATGGTCGTTACAGGTTCAGAAAGGCAAGGAAGGCCAAAATTAGTACAGCCTGGAAACCGGGAATGGATTACAGTGATCCAGGCGATCAATGCGGAAGGTCAATCGATCGCGCCGTTCATCATTGGTGCAGGCCAATATCACCTTGCGAATTGGTACCGAGAATGCAACCTCCCAGGCGATTGGGTTATTGCAACGAGCCAAAATGGATGGACAAATAACCAGCTAGGTCTCCATTGGCTAAAGCACTTTGATCGGTCTACAACTAATAAATCAACTGGTCCCTATCGTCTTCTGATCCTTGATGGTCACGAAAGCCATCACTGTGCCGATTTTGAGAGATATTGCGAGGAGAACAAGATTATCACGCTTTGTATGCCTGTTCATGCGTCTCACTTGCTCCAGCCTCTTGACTTTGGGTGCTTTGGGCCGCTGAAAAAGGCATATGGTCGAGAAATAGAGTATCTGATCAGATGCTCTATAACTCACATTTCGAAGACCGAGTTCTTTCCCGCCTTTTACGCCGCTTTTAAAGCTACTTTTACAAAAAGTAATATCCAGGGAGGTTTTAAAGGAGCCGGGCTTGCTCCTTTTGACCCGGAAAATGTTATCTCAAAGCTTGATGTGCAGTTACGGACTCCAACGCCTCCCGGGGAGGCTGATGAACCTTCGACCCCATGGGTTTCAAAGACCCCAAAGACGGCAATTGAGGCCCAATCTCAGTCTAAATACCTTAAAAAACGAATTAAAAGACATAAAAGCAGCTCCCTAGAGTCAATTATTAAAGCTTTAAAGTCTAATACTAAAGCAACAAAGGCAGTTATACATAAGGTTACCTTATTAAGGGCTGAGGTCCGAAACCTTCGAGATGCAAATGAGATACTAAGCCGGCGCCGGAGGGCAAAAAGGACTAGATTACAGAAAGGAGGGGCCATGACTGTAGAGGATGCATCACAAGTAATTGATCAGATGGATGTTGATACACAGGTAGTGGCCGAATCATCTAGAAGTGGTGGTCGGGCCCGGTCAGAGCGACCGGCTGGTCGGCGTTGTGGTGTATACGGCAAGGCCGGGCATAATGCAAGGACCTGTCAGGTAGTAATTGAGACATTTGGGGAAGAGTATAGTAAGTAGTTTTAATTGATTAGATAGTTTGTGGTGGATTTAAAGCAAGTTCTAGCTCAAAGGGTAAGAAAAGTGCGTCGCATGCTTATCTGCGTCGCATGCTTATCAACCACGTTATTATTATCTATATAGCTAAAGTAATCCTAGGGATTACCTAGTTAATAAATTAGCTTAATATAAAGTAAGAAGAGTATTAGTAATACTAGCAATCCCTAAGGGAGCCTATATTAAAGGGGAAAAGAGGGTATAATAGTATCCTAGTACCTGATATATATAGACTGGCTGCTTATAAAGGAGCCGGCTTAATTAGCTAAATAATTAGGCTAGCCTTGCTTATAAAGGCATAGGATAAGCTTATTATATATAATAGTATTAAAAGTACTTTAAATATTTATTATAACTAGAGTTATTACCTTCTTATATATAAATGCTTTTTTAATATTATAGATTAAGGCAGTTATTAGATTTATTATAGACTTCTTAAAAAGCGCCTTAGCTTATTATAAATAAAGGATATTATAGTGGATAACTGCCTAGGCTAGATAGTATATAATTAGTTGCTTTAATCCCTTGCTAAGGCAGGAGAGTAATAAGATAGGCCGCCAGGCCTATAGCTTAGTAAGGTCTTTTTACCTTGGTTTTATAATTATAACTACCTTTGCCTCCTTAAATAGTTTTAAATAATAGCCTATAGAAAGGTATTTTTTAAATAAGTAATAAATATATATCTTAATAATATATTATATAAGTTATACTATAATTAATTAATAAGGCAAATATTATTCTTGCACTTCAAGCCTACCAGAATAACCTAAAATGAAGTCTTTGATGCGCTATAAAGATTTATAAAGTTTGCTATAGTAATCTCCTTAACTAATAAAATGGCATTCCTGCTTAATACAATATAATGCCTAATTCACGCAAACTATCTAATTTAGAGGAACAGATTCTTATTTAGTTTATTCTTAACCTGGATTTATAAGAATTTCCCCCCTGGCTATATAATATAAAAGAAATAGCTAATTAATTACTTACTAACCGCAATATACTACTAGTCAGTATATATTAGGCTTTAAACTTTATTAAGTAATACCTAGACCTTAAGATATGTTCTTTTCGGAAATATAACTACTAGAGAGCCAAGTACAAAGATCTAACTATTATCTATAACTAGTTTATACTTATAGTAAATATAATTATAAAATATAATATTCAATTAAATAATATTTATAATATTAATAAGACTGGCTTTCTTATAGGCATAATTATAAGCAGAATGGTTATTATAGGTATAGATAGGTATAGAAAACCAAAATCAGTATAACCTAGAAACCGGGAATGGATTATAGTTATTTAGGCAATTAATGCAAATGGCTAGGCGGTCTAGCTGTTTATTATCGGTGTAGGCCAATATTACCTTGCTAACTAGTACTGAGAAAGCAACCTCCTAAGCAATTAAGCTATTAAAATGACTTAAAATAGCTAGATTAATAATAAGACTGGTTTAAAGTGGCTAAAGCACTTTAACCGGTATATAACTAATTAATTAACTAGTTCCTATTATCTCTTAATCCTTAATAGGTATAAAAGCTATTACTTAATTGACTTTAAGAGATATATAAGGAAAATAAGATTATTAGGCTTCATATGCCGCCTTATTTATCTTATTTACTTTAGCCCCTTAATATCAGGTGCTTTAGCATGCTTAAGAATACTTATAGTTAAGAAATAGAGCATTTAATTAGATGCTTTATAATATATGTTTTAAAGACTGAGTTCTTTCTGGCCTTTTATACAGCATTTTAAGCCACTATAACAGCAAGAAATATTAAGTCGGCCTTTAAAGGAGCTAGGTTTATTCCTCTTAATGTAGAAAATATAGTCTTAAAGCTTAATATATAGTAACAGACTCTAACGCTAGTTAAGGAGGTGGCTAGCCTATTAATACCTTAGGTCTTAAAGACTCTAAAGATCATGCTTAAGGCTAGGTCTTAGTCTAAATATATTAAAAGATAAATTAAAAGGCATTAGAATAGCTCCCTAGAGTCAATTCTAGGCACTCTGAAGTCTCTTTCTAAGGGAATAAAGGCAGTTATATAGAAGGTTACCTTATTATAAGGTTAGGTCTAAGACCTTTAATAGGCAAATAAGGTATTAAGCCGGCGCCGGAGGGCAAGAAGGACCTAACTGCAGAAAGGAGGGGCAATAATAGTAAAGGAAGGAAGGCAACTAATTAATTAGATAGATATTAATGCACAGGTAGTGGCCGAATTATCTACAAGTGGTGGCCAAGGAAGGTCAGTATAACTAGGGGTTTGGCATTATAGTATATATAGTAAGCCTAGTTATAATACAAGAACCTATTAGGTAATAATTAATACATTTAGGGAAGAGTCTAGTAAGTAGTTTTAATTAATTAATTAATTTATTATATTTTTATTCCGATTTCTAGTTTAGAGGTTGAAAAAAGTGACTATTTTGCTTATTATGTATGTTAAGCCCGTTAAATGTGAAGGTAGTTAATGCTATAAGATCGTCCTGTAGGTGAAAGTTAGACTAGTTGAATAGATTATGAGGTAGCCTGGCTGAACCTGTGTCGCGCATAAATCTGTTGACATGGGCAGTTGATAATACCCAGAACGGACGATGTTGACCCTGTAAGCTTAAAGTGGCAGGATTTAGGGTTATAAATAGTTCCTAAGAAATTCGATATTCTTCTCATATACCAAAGCTTGTATTTGCAGAGCTGTTTAATATAAACCTTATACAGGCTTTTATAGCTTAAAAGACTTTGTAAAGCTGCTTGAGTTTAGGTGTAGATTTATTAGATATTACTAGACTGGCATTATAATATTATTAAGCAGCTATGATTTAAGCATTAAGTAGGGAAGATAGGCATATTAGTCCTTTTAGATTTGGCTTATTAAATAGCATGCTATCCTGCTTTGCTGCTGCCTAGAAAAGGTCCTTATTTATATTATACTGTTAAGTATAAGTAATGCCCCTAATTCGTAGTGGATATTGTTGAACAGGTGCTGGGGCCTCACGTGCAAGCAGGGATACTTTAAGATTACAGCCGAAATGGTAAAACCTCTAAGGGGCAGATTTCAACAAAACACAAGATGAATACACCAATTCACATCAATGAACCGAAAACACGTAATGTCTGACAATTAAGAGTCTCAATTGCATCTCAGCGACCCGCGCACCCAAATGCATACGACCTTCGGTTCATTCTATCACCATGTCGGCCAAACACGCCGAGAGGACCATTAGCTACGCGTCTCCGGAGGATTGGGACTCCTGGTCCAACGAATTCAAGAAACTGGCGCACGCCTACGACCTGTGGCAGTATATTGATCCGACCGATCGTATCCGATGGCCTCAGCGACCAGAACTTCCAGAAATCCGAGACTACCCCAGACAAGCAGATCCGGACGATCCCGATAGTGGCACAATGACGCCCGGCTCAGATTACGTACCGCCCCGGCGAATCGGAGAGTTGACGTCTGAAGGAAGAGCGGAATACGAGCATGATATCAGGATCTACTCTCTGAAAGAAACGGCGTATAGAGAGACGAAGAAACAGGAGCAGAAGCTGGTCGAGTTTGTCCTCAAGACGGTCTCGGCCACGTATCAGAAAACATCCTGCGTCACGGGAGACCGATTGGACAAGTGGTATCAGGAGCTACGAAGATCTGGAGTGGTATACAACGAACGCCTTCGACCCGAAGCGCGCGACAAGTACCACAAAGCCGTATATACAGCCCCGAAGATCAACAAACTCAACGAGTGGGTCACGGAGTGGGAGACGACCATGGCCGAAGCGATCAGCAAGAAAGTCCCTGATGCTCTTGACGCACAATGCTGGGCAGAAGACCTGAATCGAGCAATGTATCATGTTCTCCCCAGCTGGGCATCTACTTTCCGACAACACCGACGCCCTCAAATCCTCAATAATTCCCTCAACTATCGAGAGGTCGCTGCCGACATTCGATACGAAGCCAAAATGGCCAACGCTAGCGGAAGGCCGTCAGGAATCAAGAGAGGCGCATTCGCAGCCACATACGGCGCTGCATCCAGGAACGACAGACCTGC
>JAHARR010000207.1:0-33094 GCA_019191175.1 Fusarium veterinarium
GCCTGCAGAAAATCCCGCTCCTAGCACTGCACTAACAGTGCGTGCCAAGAAAGAATTTTTACAGGAGAGAGTTGGATGTTGAGATCTGATCTTTGAGAATTATTAATTCAGGGTAGCAAGCTCTCGGTTTCGATGAATGATGAGTGCATTGACCAATTCCGACTAGCAGTAGTGGTTGGTCATAGCACACACCCTCCCTTCCATTTCTCCACCTGCACCTTGCATCATCAAACACCAGGGTCGGAAAATCCACCATCATCACCGCTGTCCGCTTCATCGGGCATCGCATCATCACCCTCAACATTACCCGTTTGCTTCGTTAAAGCCGCAACTGGATCAATCATTCCGCCTGTGACGATTCTGACTCGGCAGCAAGCCTGTCGTTTGTGCTGTGCTCTCGGAGGTAGCCGTCAACCTGCCTGTCACAATCACAGGCAACAATCTGGAAGGCGATATTAACCTGACGGGTCTGGCATTTCTCCATAATCTCGGCTCGGTGTCCGCACTGCTCTTTTCCGCTTTATTCGTTTCAGCGTCGTGCTGCTGCCGTCATTAGCTTCGCTCTTCTCCCAACCCATTATCCCTTCGGGAATCCGAGCCTGCGCCGACCGAATATGCGTTTTCCCATCCAGTCGGTTTGGTGTTTGCCCTCATGGAGTGCCTCTTTTCCTGTTTCCGATTCCAACTTCGCTCACCTCTGCTTCGTCTGAACCAGAGGCACAGCTGTTTCCACCTAGTTGTCCCGATCTTAATCTATCGTTTCATCTGACCAGTCGTCACAACCTTTCTCTCATCTAATGCCCTACGTGGCACACTCACGCTGTGTTGATGGTTCCCTCATCCTCACCAACCCAACCTCCATCTCGTAGACAAGGTAAAATGACATACAGCGTTCTCTTAACCCCGATCAAGGCACATGCCATGCCCTTCACAACCCCTCTCGCTTGTTCTACTCCCCTCTTACACTGGGAGACATCCATATCACCGGAAACCTCCCACGTTGACTAATATCGTTTCACTATCATGGTGTCTTGATCAATGTCATCCCACGTGTATATCCCTTCCCCGCCATTGTCCTTGGGTATTGGAAATGCCCTCCACATCCTGGATTCGATCCTGCCTGATCTCATCACCCTGTGACTCAACATGCATGAGTCTACTTAGTAAACATGGGGTTTACAAGATTCTTTGTGGGTGATAGCTTGCGGGAAGACGGATTCCTGGACCAGCAAGCGTTCAAGCTCCCATGCCATTCAGCCAGACGAGTCTATTCTATGACTTAGACAACGCGTCTAGACACTGGTTAGTAGGGCCGAAAGTCACTTGTCAAGTTGGGGCTCCCCTTTTATCGCGGGTCGACCCGTCGAGGATCCCTTGTCTGCATAACCAAAAGCAACCTCGATATTGACCCTCAACCCTCAACCCGCATGCCGTCCTTCGGGTTGCTCTTGTCAGCCCCAATCTCTACGTATGCCTAGCTTCGAGAATTCCTCTAGTGCAGCGTCTCACATGCACCAATTTATTTTACCTTATAACCGCCATAAGCCTTCACGTAATCATTTGCCAGGCACCCCGGGCCCGTTGAACCTTACGTCGAGCCTCCTCAGGTGCCAAGAGAAACTAGCCTTTCCCTTATGGGGGCTGGCTTGCCGACCTGATTCGCAGTTATGATCAATCGAGTTACCCAATACGGATCAATGGATTTTGTAATCCATAGTGCCCATGAGAATTGTCCCTTGGCAGGAAATTCCTCCTCACTTGAGGCTATATATATAAGACTGTGCTCTTTTTGAACCAGGAGGTTGAACAGGTCTATTGTTGGTATTCAAGTGAACTTTGTCATCACAGCAACAAGACCAAGTTCAGATAAACCGAGTCGTGACGCAATCTATTCTGGGCGGCTGCTCGCTCCACTGCTCATTTGACGTCAAAACTCAGGCATCCTGTGAGACATCACGCCGTTTCAATAAAAGCACCACTATCCCACGCACCTGCGCCATATCCTGGTGCGGTTTTGGCATAGGACCAACGAGGTTGTGTTGCTCCCCACGCCAGCCATGGCCAGAGGTCCACCATAGAGGTGCCCAAAACGGCAATCCAGGTATCTCGGCTCACACCATTGCACTTCAACCCTCACTGCACCAAATCATCATGGGTCGTGGTTTTAATCTGCCTTGGGGCTTGTCTTGCCAGCCCACCCTTTCAAATAATAGCTGTCTACTACCCACCCACCGAGAGCACTCACAGCCGGATCTTACTTGTCCCTGTCATCTTCATGAGTCGATGAGTAATTACTCGACGCTGACAGGCTGAAATACAGCTGCTTCCGCACGCCCCCCTTGGACCAGGTGAACCACTTTGTACAACCGTCCACGCCTCGAACTTGCCTTTGACGAATCATTGCGACGCCGATTCTAATACGGCATGCGTCCGTTTGCTTTGCCGTCATTCCAATTCGCAGCTCCCGTGTTTTGGACCCCGGCTGGCGTGTACATCCTCCGAGACTTGGTTCCGCATGGTCGTGAAGCGACCAAAGCAGCCTGATGTTAGTCCACACAGTTTTAGCTAATAGCATGTTGGCCTGTAATTAATGCCCCAGAATGAGGCTTTTGGCGGACCAGTGCGTTCCCTAAAAGGGCCATATCTTCTACTCCGAGTGCACACCTTTAACATCGCCGGTATTGTCGCCGGCCCTGATTGTTACCGGTGCCGTTTGCCCATCGAGACCACCCACCTCATTATCATTATCCATTACCCTGATTGCTCGGCAACACCATTGTTCTGACTAACACACTCTCAGACCACCAACCACCAGAGGTGTAACTTGAGCACTATGGACTTGACAGGACTCTCTATCCTTAATGCCCGGCCTTCCAGGCTGCCTGGACCAAACCTCCTACACCAACTGGTGAAGAAGCCGGGCCAACACGTAGCCCTGGATTATATGAGTAACGGTCGGCAATCTACATTGACTTACAGCGAACTTCATGAAGCTGCAGCGTCCATTGCGACTCGCATAACAACAGCATCAGGCAATGTCACAGGACAGTTTGTTGTTCCTGTGCTCATTCACCAATCCCCTCTACTATACATCTCACTCTTGGCCATTTTAAAGTCCGGAGGGGCTTTCTGTCCTCTCAATATTGATGCGCCGCCGGAACGCGTAAAATTCATTCTTGACGATGTCGCAGCAACAGTGGTGTTGACCACGAAAGAACTGGCATCTGAAATACCCAACAATACCGGTGCAACTATAATCATCGTTGATGAGAATGAAGAATATCAAGGCTCTTCTCGATCTCCAGGAGTCGAGCTCAAACATAGAGTCCCTCAGCCAGAAGATCTAGCCTATGTCATGTATACATCAGGATCAACAGGAACTCCCAAAGGCGTGGGAATTTCGCACGATGCTGCATCGCAAGCTCTTATTGCCCATGATAGACATATCCCACCATTCTCCCGCTTTCTGCAGTTTGCAGCACCGACATTTGATGTCTCAGTCTTTGAAATATTCTTCCCATTCTTTCGAGGTGCTACTCTCGTGAGTATTCGGCGGATTGAGATGTTAGACGACCTTCCTGGCGTGCTACGCGCTATGAGAGTGGATGCCTGCGAACTCACACCAACAGTCGCTGGAAGCCTGTTGCGCCGAAGAGAAAATGCGCCAGACCTCAAGTTACTTTTGACAATTGGAGAAATGCTCAACGCCCCAGTAGTTGACGAATTTGGAGGGGACGATGAAAGGCCGAGCATGCTCTGGGCAATGTATGGCCCAACCGAAGCCACAATTCACTGGTAAGATTCTCAACTATTTCTTAGCAAACATCTGACTCTAACAAAATGCCAGTACTCTTCAAACTGCATTCTCGTCTGATTCTTCGACGGGCAATATTGGTGTACCCCTCGATACAGTCTCGTGCTTCATTATCGAGATTCCAGAGTCAGATAGCCACGAGTTTGAAATTAAAATTCTTCCCCAAGGAGAGGTTGGAGAGTTGGCTGTGGGTGGCTACCAGTTAGCTGCTGGCTACATCAACAGACCGGAGCAAACAAATTCAGTCTTCGTTGATTCACCATTTGGGCGCATCTATCGTACGGGGGACAAAGCTCGTTTACTTCCAAATGGAAAACTTGAATGCTTCGGTCGATTATCAGATGGCCAAGTGAAGCTGAGGGGACAACGTTTGGAATTGGGAGAAGTAGAGCAGGCCGTCCTTCGAACCTCAGGATGTCACAGCACCGTGGCAGCGATAGTGCAATCTATCCTGATAGTGTTCTGTGCTGTCGACGAAGGAGTGACTGAATCTGCTATTTTGAAGCATTGCAAAGATTGGCTACCGCAGTACATGGTTCCTGGAGAAGTTGTCTTGATGTCAGAATTTCCAAGACTACCCAGTGGCAAAGTTGACCGGAAGAGGCTTAAAGCAGAGTACGAACAACGCAAAGCAGACATGTCAGAGAGCATCTTGGACTCCGCGCCAGTTGGCACAATGGAATCAGAGCTTCTGGCAGTTGTGTCTCAGAGTTTGAATTTCAAAGTCGATAAGTCGACGTCTCTCGCCTTGATTGGAATGGATTCCCTCAAAGCAATCAAGTTAGCCTCTGCCCTTCGGACTTCTGGGTTTGGGATAGACTCAACTGCTCTTCTCGCAATGAAAACCGCGTCTGAAATTCTTTCTGCCATCCGAAGGCAGCTGCGACGCGATATAGCCAACCCTCAACAACCGTCAACAAATCTTTCGTTAGACTTTGAGGATATTGTACGACAAGACGCCACCCTAGCTCGAATTCGTGGCTCAGTCGAGGACGTGATACCATGCACGCCTCTTCAAGCAGCTATGCTAGCCGAGACTGCACGGAACCCAACAACTTATTGCAACGAGCTTGAGCTTAGTATTCCGCTAGGTTATGGCATCGATTATATATCAGAGACTTTCAGAGAACTTTCACAGCAGAATGCAATTCTGCGTGCGGGGTTCGCAGCTGCAAAGGGCAACTTCGTTATGATTTTCCAGCGAGAACTCCGAACCGAACAGATCTGCGTTGTTGACCAGCTTCAAAAACGACTGTCCCTCTCCTCACCCCAGGACTTCATATCTCCCTTGATACTCCAGATCCAGCGAAGTCCAGTAGAGGACAGGGTCCGCGTTCTCTTGCAACTGCATCATTCACTATATGATGGATGGTCTATGGATATTCTTCTTTCTGATTGGTCCAAACTGCTCCTGCGACAACAAGTATCTCAGCATCCTTCATTCCGGGAAGTTGTCAGATTTCATCATGACATGCAAACAGGCGATGCCACCCGAGTATTCTGGACGGAACATCTCGCAGGATGGAAACGATCGCCATTGCCCAAACTACGCGATAAGTTGATGCACTCAAACCAAACCCTATCAATCAGGAGGCGATTGTCCCTCTCTCGAAGTAGGGTTGATACAGGAATGCAGAAGCTTGGCTGCAGTCCTCAAGTGATATTCCAGGCCTCACTAGCTCTGCTGTGGTCAGGGATCACAGGAATGCGTGATATCACGATTGGCTCAGTAACTTCTGGAAGGACGATTCCTTTAGCAGGCATTGAGCAAGTAATTGGACCATGCATTGCCTCCCTCCCTGTTCGAGTCGATTTAGACAACGTATCCGTATGTCTCGACCTGCTCAATAGCATCCACTCAAGTAACAGAGAGATTATGCAACATTGTACACTTTCATTATCAGAGCTCAAAAAGCTGGTCGGATTACAGCCCGGCGAAAGCCTCTACGATGTGCTTTTTGTATACCAGGAATCTCTCACCAGCTCGGAACGAACGCAGAACGTTGTGAGAGAGACCAGTCATCTGGATCGACTGGAGACACCGCTTGTGTTTGAAGTTGAGCCAAGAGAAGATGGATTTGAGCTTCAAGTTACATATCAAGAGGACTTCGTGCCACCAAAGACGGCAGAACACATGGTGAATCAGCTTGAGTTATTGATTATCTCCATGCTGGAGAATCCTACCATAAAGGTCAAAACGACACTGAAGGAGGTCAGCTGCAGCCCGTCCATTCACAACATCCGGCCTACCATGCCGCAGAAAACCCCTGATTTGGCGCGACTTTTTGAAGAAGTTGTGCTTCAAACTCCGAACTCGGATGCTCTATTCTTTGCTCACTCTTTAGACGGCGGCCTCCAAACGAAATGGACATTTCAAGAGCTCAACGCAGTGGCAAATCGCATCGCGAGATATCTACATTGCAGCGGTGTCGGAGTTGGCGAAGTAGTGGCTATTGTGATGGAAAAGTCACCAACGTTGTACGCATCAATCCTGGGCATCATCAAGTGTGGCTGTGGATATCTCCCAATTCTTCCTTCAACCCCTCCTGCTCGCATCCGTGAGATCCTACAACAGGCCCATACTGAGCATTGCGTGGTCGATAACGTGTCTCGTGACCAATGCCCATCTCTGTCCGGGCTTTCTACGATAACTGTCGATACCAACTCGCTCCATGACATATCCTCGGACAATTTGGACGTTGGAGTCGATGGGACTCGACTCGCGTACGTGATTTACACGTCGGGCACGACAGGAACCCCAAAGGGTGTTGCAATTCAGCAACATAGTATTGCTGCAAACATTGAGCATCTTGAGGCACTGTATCCCAAATGTCTCAACTCACAGGGTCGCCTCCTGCAAGCATGTTCTCAAGCATTCGATGTGTCAGTATTCGAGATATTTTATACATGGTGCGCAGGGATGTGTTTATGTTCAGGGACAAATGACACAATCTTGGAGGATATCGAGCGCTCGATACGCGACCTTGGTATCACCCACCTCAGCATGACACCAACGGTTGCCAACATCGTTAACCCTACTAATGTCCCCAGCGTGGAGTTTCTCGTGACTGCCGGAGAACCCATGACACAGTCCGTCCATGAGAAATGGCAACGCCAGTTGTGGCAGGGATATGGACCATCGGAAACCACAAATATCTGCACAGTGAAGAAAATGACAGCAGATGACCATATTGAGCACTTAGGGCACGTGTTTCCTAATACCTCTGTTGTGGTACTCTCCCCAGAAAGTCCTGACGTAGTGCCCCTTAATTGGGTCGGCGAGTTCTGTTTTGGAGGTGCCCAGGTCGCTCAAGGTTACCTCAACATGCCAGAGTTCACATCCCAAAAATTCATTCAACATCGCCAGTACGGAAGACTTTATAGATCTGGAGACATGGGTCGTATGCTTCCCGACGGTTCCCTGCTGATACTTGGCCGCATCGATGATCAAGTAAAACTAAGAGGTCAGCGAATCGAAGTTGGTGAGATCAGCAGCATGGTGACCTCGAGCGGTCTGGCATCCTCAGCTGCTACAGTATTGGTACAACGTGGAGAGACTTCCCCCAAGCAACTATCTCTCTTCTTCGTTCCGAATCAAGACCCTTCTAGCTTTCATGTGTTGAAAATCAACAGCGAAACCCATCAGTCCCTCGTCGCACACCTGAAATCGCGATTGCCAAGCTACATGGTGCCCACTTACCTTATCCCGATCTCATCAACACCCATGACTTCGAGTGGAAAGATAGATAAGCGCCGGCTTCGTGACTGCTTTCATAGGTTGAGTATGGACTATCTCGAAGAAGCCTCTAGAATGTCCCTGGATACTCAAAACGAGGGTGATTGGAGCCAGTCAGATTTGAAAATCGCAGATACCCTTGTGGAGTATGCGAATGTATCCAGGAATGACTTCGGTAGATGGACACCCTTTGCTCTTCTCGGAATAGACTCTTTATCTGCCATCGATCTAGCACGCAATCTCAGCTCAAAACTTGGTTCTCGAGTTGCTGTGTCTGAGATTCTTCGCAACCCAACTGTTGCGCAATTGGCGAGATATTTGGATGGGAAGATATCACAACAAGAGGAAACCCCAGTCGATAGTCTTGAAGGCTTTTTTCCCGTCACCTTCGTTGACTCGATGGAAAAAGAGTTTACCAAAGAAGCAAAGACTATTAGGGAGATCTTGCCATGCACTCCCTTACAGGAGGCGATGCTTTCTCGTGGCCAAAGGGGTTACTATAACAAGGTGCTCCTACGCCTGACAACTAGCTCTGGAGCCATGAGGTCGTACTGGAAAACCATGTCGTATAGGCATGATATTCTTCGGACCTGTTTTGCGGCAACGACAGATTCCCGACGTGCCATTGCTCAGATCGTCCTTGAGAGCTGGGAAATACCGTGGAAGACATTCGATGTTAATGAATTGTCTTTCGATGGGGCGATTGAACAACATCTCAAGTCTCTCCCTGATCCAGTCGATTCAAGGACACCGCCGATATCTCTAGCGCTACTTAGATACCGTGGATCTGAGTTTCTGTCATTCATCTGCCATCACGCACTTTACGATGGTGTGGCAATGGAACGACTTCTCAAGGAGGTGGAAGCATTGGCTGTTGGCGAGGAACTACCGCCGCCGGTCCCCTATAGTCAGTTTCTGAGACTATCCACTTGCTTGCCCGACGATGCAGAACAATTTTGGCAACGGCACTTTGAGAACTACAAACCATCTGCAATCTTCCCCCAGACAACCACGAGTGAAGTTGATCAGAGCACCTGCACCACATCTATGGATATCCCTCTCAGCGATTTGCAGTTGCGTATTCGAGATCTCGGGTCAACCCTCCTTTCGGTTTGCCAAGCAAGCTGGGCCACTGTCCTTGCAGCCGCATATAGACGTACAGACGTGTGTTTTGGAAATGTTGTAAGCGGCCGTACTCTTGACATCGAAGGTCTTGAAAGACTCGTTGCACCCTGTTTCAATACGATCCCTGTGCGAGTCAAATTCCCAGAAGCATCCAGTAATATTGATCTGGCCAAGCATCTTCAGAAGATGAACACAGAGCTTATTGCGTACCAATTTACTCCGCTGAGGCTTATCCAGCGTAGCATCAATCGCACTGGGAAGCATATATTTGATACGCTCCTACTGCTGCAAAAGCCATTACAGGACATCGACAAGAACGTCTGGACTCTTGAAGGAGATTCTGGAGACATGGATATCCCCCTGGTGTGCGAAATCGTCCCTTGCCCTGGATTGAACTCACTAGTTGTCAATCTTCATAGGGACATGAGTATTGTCACTGAGGAAGTTGCCACGGCTATGGCTGATGTTTTCAAACTTACATTGCGAGCCATTCTGACAACTCCCCATGCAAGTTCATTGAACAAGAAGGATCTTCCCGATACCCTCAGGTCAATAATAGACCAGCTCGTACCTCGAACCGAAAAAGACAACACAACAGTGACACCTTCCAACAAAAAAGAAGAATGGAGCGAGATTGAGTTACAAGTTCGACATGTCCTGGCCACCCTTTCAGGGGTAAGCGATCAGCATATACAACGCCGCACAACCATTTTCCAGTTGGGCCTCGACAGCATCAACGCTGTGCAGGTGGCTTCGGTTCTCCGCCAGCGCGGTTTCGTCGTATCGGCCTCTGATGTGATTGAATGCCCAAGCTGCTCTAAGATAGCCGCAAAGCTACTGGAAAATTCATCGAGAGCAGATGCTGGGTATGTATTGAAGTACGATCTTGACAGATTTTCACGACAAGTCCTCACGGAGGTTGTTGATCAACTACCCAAATCAGTCAAAATCGAGGCAGTCCTACCATGCACACCTGTCCAGTCTGCCATGCTGGCATCTTTCGTTCAGTCTGGAGGTGATAACTACCTCAACGCAGTGAGGTATGTAGTGACGGAAGACATCCAAGTAGCGAACCTCGAAAGGGCTTGGCAGCTGCTCCAACAACGACATCCTATGCTGAGAACTGGCTTTGTCCCCGTGCAACATGCAGAATCCTCTTTTGCTATGGTAAGGTATGAAGTAGGATCAATAGAGACGACTCTGAACCGTCTGCACTTGGTTGGAGACGAACAGGCCGACCTCATCCAGATGAAGGCTGATGCCAGCAAATCGATGCTTGCTTCGCTGCACCACCCCCCTTGGAGTGTAATTCTGGCTCAAACATCCCAAACCAATACCATGAGCCTCGTCATTCACCATGCTCTCTACGACGCTCCCGCACTTCACCTGATGCTTGATGAACTTTCACAACTAGTCAAGGGCAATCAGCTACCCCGGCCTACGACCATCGAGCCTGCAGTATCAGCCATTCTGGGCATGGCACTGAATGACAAATCTACAGAGAAGGAATTCTGGGAGGCTAAAGCCAGCAAGATTGTTGTTAACAAGTTCCCAATAATGACACCTTTACGAGTTGAAGAACGACATGTGCTGGTTGACTCAATGGTTGGATCACTATCATCCACAAAACTCAGGACAGCGACTCAAGCCTCAAATGTCACAATACAAGCGGCCATCCAAGCCGCTTGGACACGAGTACTGGCATCTTATTTGGGAGAGGACTCGGTTGTCTTTGGTATTGCGCTGTCTGGAAGAACCATTGATGAGACAAAGGATGTCGCGTTCCCATGCCTCAACACAGTGCCTGTTGTGGCAAGCAACGTTCCGTCTAATGCTGACCTGGTCAGCTACATGATGAGCTACAACCAGCACCTTCACAAATACCAATTCTCGCCGCTCAATCAAGTGCAGAAATGGCTAGGTCACCCCGCAGGCCCCATATTCGACACTCTCATTGCGTACCAGAAAATGCCAGATCATAACACTTCGTTTGTACCGTGGAAGCTGGTCAACGAAGAAGCCAAAGTCGAATATCCAGTCTCATTGGAGATTGAACCCACGGACAATGACCAGATTCGCTTATGCATAACGTACTACAGCGACATCCTTCCCCGTGAACAAGCACAGGTTTTGATGAAGCAGTTCGACGCTTCACTAACCCACATCGCCTGCAATGCTGCTGGTTTCGAGGATGAAGTGATAAAAAACTCTTTATCCCTGTATTCGATACTTCCTGCATCAGCCCCAGTACTGGACACCCCTGTTCAGCTGTTACACCAATTTGTCGAGAAGGGAGCAGTTTCTCATCCGGAAAAAATTGCTCTCGAGTTTGTATCAGAGTTCGAGGGAGATGCATGTGTCAAGCAACAATGGAACTATCGTCAGCTTGACTGCATGGGTAACAAAGTTGCCAACATGCTCCGAAATAAGGTCACTCTGGGTGGCATTGTTGCCGTACACTTCGACAAATGCCCCGAGGCATATTTCTCAATCCTGGGCATTCTAAAAGCTGGGTGCTCGTTTGTCGCACTGGATCCGTCTGCACCGAGGGCGAGAAAGGAGTTTATCATCGAAGATTCTAATGCACCTTGCCTGCTAACAAGGTGCTCGAAGGATCTTGATTTCGAAACGAAAACCACGGTAATGGAAATAGAGACTCAGGTTTTGAATGACGTGAGTGAGGAGCATGTCGTTTTCCACCCGAATACCTCTTCATCAGATACTTGTTATTGCCTCTATACATCTGGGACAACAGGAACGCCAAAGGGCTGTGAGATCACTCACGATAATGCTGTTCAGGCAATGATGGCATTCCAGGAACTTTTCAAGGGCCACTGGGATGAGGACTCACGCTGGCTTCAGTTCGCTGCTCTCCACTTTGATGTTTCTGTCCTCGAACAGTATTGGAGCTGGTCCGTCGGAATGGCTGTCGTTGCTGCACCCAAAGACCTCATTCTGGATGACTTGACAGCAGCCATCAATAGGCTCGGAATTACACACATTGACCTAACTCCAAGTCTTGCGCGACTCACACATCCTGATGAAGTTCCCAGTCTCTGCCGTGGTGTGTTCATTACAGGCGGCGAACAGCTCAAACAGGAGATTCTTGACGTTTGGGGACCGCAAGCTGTCATTTACAACGCATACGGCCCTACCGAGGCCACTATCGGTGTCACTATGTTTCAGCGTGTGCCCAGAAATGGCCGCCCTAGCAACATCGGAAAGCAGTTCCCCAATGTTGGCTCATTTGTGTTCAAACAAAACACTAATACGCCAGTCTTCCGCGGTGGTGTTGGAGAGCTTTGCGTGTCAGGGAAATTAGTGGGCAAGGGTTATCTCAACAGACCCGAACTTACAGCAGAGCGGTTCCCTACACTTGAACAATTCAACGAAAGAGTATACAGGACAGGTGATCTCGTCCGCGTGCTCCATGATGGGTGCTTTGACTTTCTCGGTCGGGCTGACGACCAAGTCAAGCTTCGCGGCCAGCGACTTGAAATTGCCGAGATCAATCATATCATCCGTACCGATGTTGTCGATATTCACGACGCCGCAACTATTGTGGCTCGCCATGGAAGTAGTGGCAAGGACGTTCTGGTAACATTCGTCGTTGACCAGAAGTCTAAAAAAGGTCCCCTTGAAATTCTGATGGATCAGGAGGGTCTGGCTGCGCAAGCAAAAGAAGCCTGCCGTGCCAAACTTCCAGGCTACATGGTACCAACATATATCCTGTCACTTCCATACATCCCCCTTTCCTCAAACAACAAGGCAGAAATTAAGGATCTGAAAAGACTTTTCAGCGAACTTGCACCAGAGAAGCTCTTGGAGCTTTCTCATGCCACAACAGCACCTGTTTCACAGGGGGCCCGGAAGATAGTTGGTCAATTACTTGAAAGTATTGCGCAGTTCAGCAACATGAGCAAAAATGATCTGTCGTCATCGACAAGCATCTTTGATGTTGGCGTGGACTCAGTCACGGCCCTCAGACTCTCCTCCCTCCTCAAATCCCGCGGCCTCAAAGCAGCATCCCCTGCTTTGTTGCTTAAAAACCCCGTCATTGGCGATCTTGCCAACTCTTTGGCCAAGAACACGTCAAATCGACAAGAGAAACTTGTGCGAGAGGTTAAGCAGTCTATCCAGGCATATGGCCATCGGCACCGTGGCATGGTCTGCCGCCTTCTTAATATTGAGCCAGGTGATGTCGAATATGTTGCCCCATGCTCACCTTTACAAGAGGGTATCATATCACGGTCATTGACCAGCAGCGAGCCCGGAGCTTACTTCAATACTTTTGAGTTGAAGCTCCATGAGTCTACGTCCATAAGCAAGTTGCAAGTGGCATGGGACGATTTGGTACGAACAGAGAGTATTCTGAGAACTGTCTTTGTACCCACCCCGCATGGTTTCTTACAAGCTGCCGTGCGAAAATCTACCTTGGCATGGGAAACCTACACTGTACAATCGGATGAATCGATTCCTGCATATCTTGCAGAGCAGAAGAAGTATTGGATCCAGCGGAACGAGTCTTCTATCACACAGCCTTTGCTATTCATCTATATGGAGACACCGACATCTAGACTGCTTGCGGTTCATATTTTCCATGCACTTTATGATGGTAACAGTTTTGATCTCATGATGAAGCGGGTCGCGGCGAATTATTCTGGTATTCACGCACCTGATGCTCCTTCATTTCTTGAAACTCTTAGTTATGGTCCTCTGGCAAAATATGATAACTGCAGAGGTTTCTGGGAGAAACAACTAGAAGGCTGGGCTCCTGTTTCGATTCAGGCACATGGGAATGGCGAACCGGATGCTGTGGCCGTCGCTGAGCGGGAAATGTCGACTGCAAGTCTTGAGGCGATTCGTTCTTCTCAGAACGTTACGCTTCAAGCTGTTGTCATGGCGTTATGGACCTCTGTTTTGCAAAACTTCACCCAGCAGCAGCTCACCGTTGGTATCGTTGTATCTGGGCGAGCCATCGACCTCCCTGGGATCGAGAACACCATCGGCCCTCTTTTCAACACCGTACCTTTCTATTGTCGAGCAATCCGTCACGAAAGTTGGCAGTCACTTCTTCGGCGCTGCCATGACTTCAATGCATCAGTTCTCGATTTCCAACATGTTCCTTTGAAGGACATCCAGAAGTGGTGCTCTAAGGGCAAGGCCTTGTTTGACAACCTCTTCACCTTCCAGATCGAGGAAACCGCGCCTGCCAATGAGAGCAGCCTCCTTTTTGATATCATGGATAGCCCAGCAACGCCTGACTACCCTCTTGCGCTTGAAGCCGTCTACGCTCATTCGGGTAATCTCCGACTCACTCTTGTCGCACAAGGACATATTGCGTCCTCACAAGTGCTGAATAGCATACTTGATGACATTGAGCGCTTTGCAAACCTGGCTGCAAGCTCACCAGAGAGCGAGGTGCCCGTTCCAGAAATCGAGCAAAAATGCGACCCTGACGTCAATAATGAACGCATCCAAACGCACAAATCAGCCAATTTTGAATGGAGTCAAGAAGCTCAAATGGTTCGGAACGAAGTTGCTTTCTTGGCCGATGCTGCCCCATCTGATCTTAATGAAAATGTGTCGGTCTTGGAACTCGGTCTCGACAGCATTGATGTAATCAAGCTGTCTGCCACGCTGAGGAGGAAGGGAATCCATCTGTCCCCTTCACATATCATGCGCCACAAGACGATTGCCAATATACTGGCTGAGTCGAGTGATCTTTCTCTCAAACCGTCAACTTCTGCAGATGATGCTTCACTGCGGCAGGTCAAGACTAGGTTGCGCGAATATCTTGAGAGTGTCGGCGCGGACCTAGGCCGCGTCGAATCTGTTCTTCCACCCACCCATCTTCAAGAGTCAATGGTGGCCGGGATGATCCAATCTGATTTTGAATCTTACTTCAATCACGACATACTCCAAGTGTCCGATCATGTTGACACTACGAGACTGATCAACGCTTGGAAGGAATTGATTCAGCGTACACCTATCCTGCGGACAGGATTTGTACAAGTCGCTCATCAGGACCTAGATATGACATATTGTCAGGTCATTGCAGAATCTTTTGACGCCGATATTGAAATCACGACAGTTCAGAACTTGGATGAGCTGCATCAACTAACCGCAACAGCAACTGCAAAAGCCAGAGAAGGAGTAGGATTAAGGCAGCTGGTTCAGTTGAGATTGGCGAATATGGGCTCTCATCGATATATGGTCCTTTCCATAGCACACGCTCTTTACGATGGATGGTCCCTGAGTTTGCTCTTCCAGGATCTCCAGGCACTATTAGAAGGAAGGCTGGTTACCCGTTCTCCAGTAGAACCATTCCTTGTAAAAGTACTGGGGTCCACGAACCAGAAGGCAAAGGACTTTTGGACGCAGTATGTCGAGGATGCTTCACCATCGATCATTCCTACAAGTGAAACGTCGTCCCGCCCAACTGAGAACACCTTGCGAAGGTTGGAGTCCGCTTCGAAGATTGGCCTCTCCGAAATCGAAACAGCCTGCAAAAGGCTTTCTGTAAGCTTGCAGGTACTCTGCCAAGCTTGTTGGGCCATCACACTGGCACGTCAAACCAAAAAGCTCGATGTCCTCTTTGGCACAGTCTTATCGGGTCGGGATTTTGATGGGGCAGAGAATCTTGTGTTCCCAACAATGAATACAATTGCCTTGCGATGTATTTTGCATGGCTCAGTGTTCGAGTTTCTACGATATCTTGAGGAGAACATGATCGATATCAGAGACTCTCAGCAATATCCACTGCGAAAAGTCCAATCAGCAACGAAGCTCAATGGACAAGATTTGTTCAACACCTTGTTCATCCTTCAAAAGTCTCCGGTAGCTGAATCATCAGATCGCCCTCTATTGACATCCATTGAAGCGTCTTCGGCCACCGAGTATCCTCTTTGCGTGGAAGCTGAAGCCATGTCTGATACTCTCCTATGGCGACTCGCTCTTCAGCCCCAGTGTGTCTGGGATGGAGGACCTGAAAGTATTTTGGAGACTTTAGATACTGTCATGGGTTTCCTGATACAGCCAGGCTCCTCAGAGATTCTATCTTTCGAGGAGCACGGCGTGTCCATCTGCGGCATGGCTCCTGTCATGCTGGACGATGGAAGCAAATCTGGGTCAATTAGTTCTACAGATCTGTCGCCAGAGGAGGATCGGGAGTGGTCCCATGTGGAAGCCGAAATTCGAAACATTCTTCATCAGGTCTCGTGTGTTCCCGTTGCCTCAATCAGGATATCCGACAACCTCTACCACCTTGGTCTCGATTCAATTAGTGCCATCAAAGTGTCGTCCCTCCTGCGAAAGAATGAGATAAACCTCCGCCCTCAAGATCTTGTTAAATCCTCAAGCATCGCAGAAATGGCTCAACTCGCCACGCAAGCCCAGGCTATACCGTCAGAGACTCTGGAAACGACCGAAGAATGGGTCCCACCTGAAGACATCAATCTTGAAGTTCTGCTACGGGCTCGTGGAATAGCAAAAGAAGATGCTGAAGTACTTCCTGCACTGCCAATGCAAGTCTACATGCTCAGCGCATGGCAAAAGGCAGAGGGCTCTGTATTCTTCCCCGAGTTTCCATGTCAGATTAAGACTTCAGTTGATCTAAATGGCATTCAGACCGCCTGGGATAAACTTGTGTCTGAATTACCTCTCTTACGCACATGTTTCATTCCAACCCAATCCCCAACTATCCCGGTCTTGCAGGTGGTGCTCAAATCCTACAAGCTTTCCCTAACTCAGCATCCCCCCATGGAGAAGTCAAATCAAGCTGCCCAACCACTCGTTAGAGCGCACATCACGCTCCAGGAAGACTGCATCTGGTCATTCAAACTTCAGATCCACCACGCTCTGTACGATGGAGTCAGCCTTCCAGCCCTGTTACGGCGATTCTCTCAACTACTGCATGGCTCTGTCGTTGTCGAGAACAATGGGTTTGCTCAGTGGAAGAACTTTGTAGTTCGTCAGGCTAGTGATGCAGCCCAGAAAAATAGACGAGCTTTCTGGGCAGCCTACTTACACGGCACTTCTTCCAGTTCAATTGCTGCTAAATCGCAAGCAGACGTAAAGAACCGAATCTCTCACTTAAACGAATCAGCGATACCAGATGTCAGTCAGATACAGGCTATTTCTACCCAGTCTGGCATTTCACTCCAGGCTTGGTTCCTTGCAGCTTATGCCAGAGTCCTCGCCACGCGAAACAACACACCAGACAATGGGTCAGTGGTGTTTGGCATGTATCTTGCCAACCGAGCCGCTGCCAGCGATAGTCTCCCTCAGGTCTACCCGACTCTGAACCTTGTTCCGTTGAGGGTTGACTCGCCCATAGAACTCCCTTTGTCTTCTGTTGCAAGGAATATCCAGAGAGACATTCACCAGATTACATCTGATGGACGATCAGACGTCGGTCTCTGGGAGATTGATCAATGGACTGGCGTACAAGTGAAGTCGTTTGCCAACTTCTTGAGCCTCTCCAACGAAACAGGTTCAGGAGAGAACTCGGTCACAGTTTTGTCACAAGAGATAACTGACAACTCGTACCACCATCACGTACCAGCTCAATTTGAGGCGGCTCGTCAGGGAAGCTTTTCGGTGGACGGCATTCCGGTAAGTTACTAGTCTTCAAGCTAGAAATGGCTACTAACCCTACTGTCACAGCTGGCTGTTGATGTTGAGGCTTCCGTCGATAAGGGACGTCTTGCCATCGGTATTTTCGGCTCGCAGCAGCAGATCTCTCGAGAAGAGGCTGTGCTTGTGGCTTCCAGTATCGCGGACACTTTGAGACATGCCACCGAATGATTATGGCGGCGGAAATAAAGGAAATCCATCCTGTTTAGACTGACGGTTCGGGATCTAGAGCTAGACATTATGCTTTGAGCACAAGAAATGTATTTCTTCGTTTATGCAAATAAATAACAAAGGTTTCTGTCTAGTTTCAATCCTTGGGTAAACGCCTGACTCCTTCATGATGCATCTAATCGATCTCCTGTATACAGTTGGACCACATACCGATATGAAATGTCACAAAGAGTCCAAAAGGGGTGAGAGAAGTGTGATGTCCAACTAAGCAGGAGATGAAAGACAGAGCCCCGACCAGCAAGTTTATGCTTCTTTCAAACCGAGTATCCCAGCATTGAGCGATCTGGAAAGAGGATAATATTGGCTAGGCGCACAACCTCAGCCTCAGCGCGGGAAATCGATGATGTGCTTGTAAGGCTCTTGGCGTCTCCGTCTCCCTCCATCTCAACATCCTCATCGGCCTTAGACTTGGGCTTTTCCGAGGGTGGTGATCCAGAGCGAGTGCCTGCAACTTCCCATGGCGCAAGACCCATAGCCTGTAGTGAAGAGGGACCCCCGACTTCGGCAATTTCCTTTTCACCAGGCCGTGTTTCAGCGTCCTCTTCAACAATCCCTCTTCCCGTGGAATCGAAGTCTGGGCCGGGATGGCCCCTCTGGAATGCCTTCCTTTGACGCGCAAGATAAAGTGCATTTGTTTGCGTGAGCGGAGCTGCCGGAATGTACACGAGCATGCTGACTTCACTCTTGCTTCCACTGGGTGTTTTGAGACCATAGTTGTTACTGGAGAGGTAGTATGGAAGGTCGGGGTGCCAGAATATGTAGTCTCCAGGCTGTAGCGTTGGCAAAGTAATCATGCTATTTCGTAGATGCAGATGGGGGTGCCATGTTTCAGTAATTCTTTGTGCATGTCCCGGGACAGCTCCGTGAATGATGGAATCAGGCTCAGTTTGCAGCTTCCAATTCTCGGGAGCAAGATATGCCTCCCATTCAGGCCCAGTGCGATTCTCTGGTGGAGGATTCTTGGTTGTGAAAAAGGGTCGGAGGAGGTAGTAAGCTGTTGCAAGCTTGGGGGAAGGCAAGAGGCGAACCATGCCAGGTTCGACAGTGGAGAGTGCCAAGATGCCCTGAAACATGCGGAAGATAGTGCAGGCACCGTAGCCATTGTAAAGATCAGTTGTCACAGAAGTGCGACTGGTACATTTCCAAGGATCGTAGTCTTCCCATTGACCATGAAAGATATGGTTATAGGTGCCGGCACGTTGATAACCGTCGGGCTCCCAGCGCTCCAAAGACCCGTTGTCAACTTGTGCTGTGATACCCGCAGATGATTGTAATGCCTGAATCCAATCGTCGGCGGATTGTGGCGGCTCGAGCGGCGGCACATTTAGACTGTTAGACTGGTTCTCTCCATTTCCGTGTACGCGTATGCGGTCGACATAGGTGATAGGGAGTCTTGTGACAAGCTGATCGTCTGGATTGGTCTCCCATAGGCTCATCATAAATCGTTGGGCGCTGAGAACGTTGGGGTGCGCTCTCGAGCGGACTTGAGCTGGTGTCCAAAAGAAGTCGAAACAAGCTGGATCATGCTGCTGGAGTGCCTTGATGTGGCGTTTGCTATCGAGATAGTCGACCGTTTCGCGGACTGCAGTATCCGTGTCTGCTCTTGGTACGACCTTGCGGACGACGCCGACACCGTAGCGCCTGAGATCATGTCCAAAGCGCGCAGTCTGAATAGAGTCATCTAGGTCGCCAAACTCAATCGAAGGAATGAGGTGAGCCCCAAGGTCCTCTATGTGGCTGACCTCTTTGCGAAGTGCAGTAATGAGGCGGGCCCAACTAGCTTCGAGCTCAGCTTCGTGACCACTGATTAGGTTGCGCTTGATGCGGGCGAAGCGGGAGGGCAGAGCAATTGGCTCTGGGCCCCAAAAGGAAATCACGGGAGCATCTTTGTCCATAGAAGAGGCGGTGTTGAGGATCGGTGTTGTTCCATTTGTTTTGGGCTTTTGCGGCACCGAGGAGAGGCCGTTCGATTTTAGCGAGGGGAGAGCTGTCGTCGTTGTGCTTGACTGGCTACCCGCCATTGTGCCGGCGACGTTAGCAGCTAGTGCCGCGGTAAGCTTTGCCTCGTAGGATAATCTTGCACTCTCCGTAGCAGCAGCATTCACAAGCGACGCTGCGATTGGTGCCGAAAGAGAAGAGCGATGGCGAGACTTGGTGACGC
The DNA here is from genome assembly GCA_019191175.1 of Fusarium veterinarium. Taxonomy (NCBI): domain Eukaryota; kingdom Fungi; phylum Ascomycota; class Sordariomycetes; order Hypocreales; family Nectriaceae; genus Fusarium; species Fusarium veterinarium. The sequence continues at coordinate 19,705 of JAHARR010000207.1, forward strand.
GACCGGTTTGTGTGAAGTTGAGGTTATTGGGACTGTTGTTAGAAGCAGCAGCAGCAACAGCAGTATTGGTAGCGTTGTAAGGGGATGCGCCTGATAGTGAGCCTGAGCTGGAGCTGGAGGGGTTTGACCGACCAAGGCGGGAGCGGGAAAGAGCAGCTCTGACCTGTTGACCTGCCACATCAGCGCCTTTTCTAGGCGGCAAGTGCACCCCTTCTGGCCCTCCTCCTCCTCCTCCTCCTCCTCCTCCTCCCTCCCATACCTCCCGCTCTCCTCTTCCATCTCCTCCTCCACCTTCCGCCGCTATAACTGTTTCGACCCTTGTTACCGGTCCCATGGTTGCAGCATCCCACTTCTCTTGGGCCTCCCTAAGGCTTTTCTGTTGTTTCGCCTCACGTGCGCCTTTGTGATCTACATCGTGGAACTGACCATCTTCTTCTGAGATGTGACCATCGTATGGTTTTCCATATGCGACTCTTCCAAGTCCATGTGTAAGACCGTCCCCGACAGCTACAGCCGCCACTGCTGCTGCTCCTATTGCAGAGGCTAGTCCTTGAGCGTTGTCCAATATGGGCGCGGTGACCTCTTCTTCACACGTTGTCGGTGGTAAGTCGATTGTTGGTGTAGCCATTTTTCTAACCTCGAATCGCGTTTTGAAGTTGGGGATTTCTGGGGTGCAGCCGCTGACAGCCGATTGAAGGCTCTTGGATCGGTTATCTATCGCGTCTGCTTGTTAATGCTTTAAAAACACAATAAAAACCTTCTGCAACCTGAATATCTCAGCCATAGGGACACAGCAATCCGTCAGATGGTTTTATGCATCAAATTGCAAAGATTCGAGAACAGAGCGAAATCAACAAATGCATATGTTGCTATTCAGCTTGCACTGCTTCTTCTATAAACCTCACTTAAAACGAAGGTATGGCCCCTACCGATCGAGACCTCTTTAGCAGGCGGCTGGCCGGACCGGGGCTCTGCTAAGACCATCTCACCTGTCATTCCGGAAGATACTCTGTGATATCCCCATGGAGGAGTAGAGGGTCCTCGACCGAGGGACCCTGCACAACGGCGCAACGGCCGACGTGGATGGATCTCACAGACACGTTTCGGCCCTGTCATCCGTCGAACCACCCACTCCATGCTCAACGCTCCGTCCCGAAACCCCGGACATACCCCACACTTTTCCTTTTGGGGTAGCTGATGGATGCACGGCTCCACGGGCCATAACCCGTCTAAATGGATACCAGTGCACCCGCCGAGAAAAGTCAGGTAACTAAGTGAGTCGCGGGAATGGTCATCAGCTGGCCACTTGAGACCCAACAAGATACAATATGCATAATAATAACGCGCAATGCTATATCGATCTTGTGGCATCTTGCCACTGCTTATTATCACCTTATCTCAGCCGCCGAGAACGCGTCCAAGATTGAATGTCCTGCATCGCGCCTCGGAACCCCCGATTGGTGCTGGACCATCGGCGCATATCGAACTTTCGTTTCATCATGGAAATATGATCTAGTATTCCGGGCCTTACGAGACACATTAAACTGAACGATCCGGGTGGTTTAGTGGTGGAAAGTCGCCGGCCCGCTGTGCCTGTTTTACTGAGCCGTCGCGGCAAAATATGAATTGGTCAAGAAGCTGGGCCAAGGGCCTCATCGGGGAAATACCATCCGACACCGACCCAAGCGATTGGAAGAACAACGGCAAATCGGGCCACAAGCCCCCGAGGGTCTTATTTGGTAAACGAACTTCAAATTTTCCTAACTATCCAAGGTATACTCGCTGCGATAATGCAATCATACGCTAATCGTTTAATCATACAGATGTCCAAAAACAGTGATTTCCCCCCGTTTACCCCCACGAGCAGAAATTTAAAAAAATGCCCGAATGATGCTTACAGTCGGGAGTGCTTGGGCTTCCAGCCCTCCTCTTGAGCAATGAGCTCGGCAGCTCGCTCACCAACAGCGAGCACAGTCACCATAGGGTTGATTGTTGGCATCTCGGGGAAGATACCAGCATCAACAATGCGGAGCTTGCTGATTCCACGAACCTTGAGCTCGGGGTCAACAACAGCCATCTCATCACGCTCAACGTCACCCATCTTAGTGGTACCGGCAGGGTGGTAGACTGTGTGGGCAACTCGGCGAGCATATTCACTGATCTCCTCATCCGTTTGGATCTTGGGACCAGGGGCGACTTCTCCCTTAAGCCAGTCCTTGAAGGGGCTCTGCTGCGCAATCTTTCGGGCAGCCTTGATGCCGTGGACCAGGGTGGCGGCGTCGTAACCCTCGGGGTCGGTGAAGTAACGGAAATCGAGAGCAGGCTTGACAGTAGGGTCGGCTGAAGTCAAGTAGATGCGGCCACGGGAGCGAGGACGGGGAATATTGGGTGTCATGCAGAAGGCATAACCGTCCTTGATAATAGGATACCCTAGACGCTCTGTGTTGAGGTGGAAGGGAATCTGGTAGCAGTGCATCATGACATCAGCGGCATCGCCGTCGTTACCAGCAGCGTTCTTAGGCTCTCGTCGCAGGAAAATACCAGCATCGGAATCCATGGTGGTCTGATTAGCAGGAACGGGCTTGTTGAGCTCCCACATAATAATGGTCTCCGGGTGGTCTAGGAGGTTCTCGCCGACACCTGGAATGTCCTTGACAACAGGAATCTTGAGGTCCTCAAGCTGGCCCTTGGGTCCAATACCAGAGTGAAGGAGAAGCCTGGGGGTATCGACAGCACCAGCAGACAAGATGATCTCCTTGCGGGCGTTAAGAGTATGCTTCTCGCCGGACTTGAGAGTGACATTGATGCCAGTGGCAACGTCGTTTTCGACAATGACCTTTGAGACATGGGCCTCAGTGAGGACGGTCAAGTTGGGTCGTCGCTCATCGCCACGAAGGATAGGGTGAATATAGGCGACGGAAGCACTGCTGCGGTGGCCGGTGTCAGGGTTGTAGGAGACAGAGAAGAAACCAGCGCCCTGGGTCAACTGTCCCTTCTCGGAGATCTCGTGATTGAAGTCGTGGATGATGGGAATGCCCATGGCCTCGGAGCAGGCCTTGACCCAGTCCTTGGTGAGCTGGTTACGGTGACGGGGGTGAACGGGGTTCAGCTGGTTGCGCAAGTTGTCAACGTTACGCATAACGGTTTCGAAGTCCCAGCCCTTGCAGCCCTTGGCGACCCAACGATCCATGTCGTGGCGGAAGGGGCGGAAGGAGATGAGAGTGTTGTGAGAGGAGCATCCACCGAGAACCTTTGCACGTGAGTGTCGGATGTGACTGTTGCCATTGGGCTGCTCAGTTGTGGGATAATCGTAGTCGAGATCACCACCAAGGAGAGATAACCACTCGCGAAGGTTCAGGACATTGTTGAGACCGAAGTCTGAAGGGCCAGCCTCAATCATAAGAACCTTGCGCTCAGGAAGGTAGGAGGATAGGCGGGAAGCCAGAACACATCCAGCCGTGCCACCACCTACGATGATATAGTCGTAGGCGGAGCTGGCAGAAGCGGGAAGATACTCAGTAGTCATGTTAAGGGAGTTGAGCGAGAGGAAAGTTGAACAAGAGATTCAATGGAGGGATGGGTAAAGATCTTGCACGATGTCTCAGTCGTTTTGGCTCCAGGGGTATCAATGAATGGTGGTGAGGGAGAAGTGAGGAAGAATGAAGCGACTTGAAGTCCAGGAGATTGAGAGCTCTTGTACTCGAGCATCGAGACAATCAAGATCTTTTTGAAATGGATGGACATCAGCTCGAAGTGGGGTCCTGGATCATGGAAGGGTCCTTGGAAGCATCGTACAGTGCGGATGGATTCTCGCTACTGGCGTCCAGCCTTGACTCGATGTAGTGTTCTGACTGCTCCAAGTACCCTTTAGTGGTCAGTAAGGAGTTCTGATTGGCCAGAGCTGCCAACATCGAGCAAGGCTGGTGGGTGGATCAAAACTCCAAGACGGGCGGCGGCGGCGGCGAGAGCTAACCAGGGAGAGAATTGGCTGAAGCATCAAGCAAGCCACGAACCTAGCAGGAGCGGGGCCTTGGCGGGGGTTTGAACGGCAAAAAGCTCTTCACCGACTCCGGGAATCTTTTTTTCGGTGTTACCGAAGTTTTGGATATCCTAAACCAGTGTTCCGAACTTGCATGACGTTGACAGTTTCGTTATCAGTCAGTTGGTTGATATCTTCGTAGATAATGGAAGTGACAGGCAGAGTAGCTGAGAGTTAGACCAGGAGGCTCGCCATGTGAAAAGACGCGATTTCTAGGGGGCAGAAACATGTGGGCAATCAAGTCGCTAGGGGGGTTGTCTGCGATGTCCCTGCTTCATTCTTTATCGTGCTACCAACACATGCAAAGACGGTGCCATTTCTTTGTTTGCTCTGGCCGCTGCAACCGCGCAAAGAGCGTTGGTTGACGCGGCGACTGTTTGATAACTGTTCGGTGTTCAACGGTGGTTGTGGGGCCGTCTGACGGCGAAAAGATGGAGTTCAAGGAACTGCGCTGGCCGGATCCGGCTCCACGAAGCCTCCGAAGGAAAAAAATTGTACTCAAGATTGATTGCTGATTGGGCACGATGGCGAATTGCTTCCATATGTTCAATAAGAAGCAGAATAACTATTTGCCAAGTCAACTTCATATTTGGAATCTACAATCGGCCTATGGACTGCCAGACGAAAGCTGCTGATATGATATCGCGAACTGGCTGGACCGGTTAACCGGCCATGTCGCTGTTTGATTACGAGGCTTAAAACACGGTAACACGGCGCAGGGTCGCCGCTCTCCGCAGAGGATGCGTCGAGTGTTGAGCTGATGTGTATGATTATAGGATTCCTGATGTACAGGAAATACCTGTTCGGGATTCGCGTGCTGTGCTATCACATTCGCTTCATCCAGACCACATTGGATAATCTGCAGGGACAGTGTCTTGCACCACTGGAACCCCATATTGCCATGTGCCGTGGAGGATGCCAAGTTTGAAATGTTGCTTAGCATACTGATCAGGTAAAGCGTGGTTGGGGTACCTGGCCGTCAGATCGATAATCTCCAAGATCGATTTTTTGAGGTGTGGTAATTGGACAGTGCGCCCCCGCCGAGTTGGCAAATCCCGTCGTTTTTTTTTTTTTTTTTGCTTTTCTTGATTCCAATTTTTTAATGCTGACTTTTCTGCCGCTGAAACCCGCTCGAATTACTGGCAGAACAATCGTGTGTGTAGCTGGACTGATAAGCGAATTCGCCCGCCTTAGATGACAGTTCTATCCATTGATATGAAACAACATTCAAGCGCCTTGCTTTCTTCACAGTTCAACAGTCAAGAGCCTCGGACTGGATGCAGAGCTCTAGGGGTGGCAGGTGGACAGCTCGAAGCTCAGCAATGACGTTGGCGTGTCCACTCTTGTGCTTCCCCTCGGCCAGCCACTCAAGCTTGGCGTTCTTCGGCATTGTCAAGACTGGGATTCTGTAGCTGGGCTGAGGACTAGGTGCGATGCAAGGCTGCCTAGGTACTGAGAAAACAGGACTTTTTGGCAGGGGCTTGCACCAGAAACTGTCTGCAGCATTTTTGTCGGAAAGAGGGCGGGGCTGGCGGGTCCAGTCTTCCAAGCCTTCCGAGCTGTTCTGTTCTTCATCAGCCCGCAGAGCACAGTACTCTACAGTACCAGATTCACGCATCCATTGGTTGGACAACTTATCAATTGCAAATGGAACCGTTTTTACCCCTTCTTCCTCAGGTTCATTATCTTTCGCTAAGTGAAAGTGGTCTGATAATATGCGGCTTTATTCCAACAGTGCAGAGCCGCTACTCTCCGCAACGATGCAACGCTGAGGCGTTCAAGACACACCCTCACAATGAATGGTCGTCGACAACTACCTAACTACCTGTTCTCGCAACTGACGATCCGTATCTCTTCAGATCTGCTCGAGTCATGATGGGTGGTAATCCTTCCCCAGGTCTGCTGATCTCACCACGTCACAGACAAGGGCTTCACAGCCGAAAATCGCTATCAGTTCCGTTTGAGACTTGTCTCTGAATGTCCATAGCTTGGTAAATTGAGTTCTTGCTCGTGTTGCTTGCCATTGAATGTTGGTTGCATGGTTGATACTTCGGCTAGGCTCTCACTGGATGGTCAATTCCACTGTGACGGCACAGTATTGCTTGGCCTCACGTCATTGTATCTTGCTAGAAGAGGAAGGTACCCGGCATCAGTCAATTGTGGGGCAATTGCCATCCAGTCTTGACGGTACTTCATACTGATCCTCACAAGCTTTACATATTAAGGTACGATACCTTACTTACAGCCAGCTCCCCACATGTAACCAACAGAGCATCTTTTCAACCCATTCTGAATATCTGCCTATCTATCTGCCTTTCGCGTTGTACTTTACTTTATTCAATCTCCCTCTACATACCCTGCTGCATGCTCCTTCTTCTCTCATACCAACCAAGTTACAATGACTTTCTCATCTGAGATTCACACTTTCCACTCAGGTCGCCCACAGCCTGAGTCCTCCTCAAAGACTAACACCTTTGTGTCCGTCGATCCAAGCAATGCAAAGCCGCTTGCTACTATCTACACTACCACGCCAGAACAGCTCAACTCGGCCATTGCAGCGGCCCAGGCCGCTTTTCCAACATGGTCACAAACCCCAGCACCTCGCCGAGCTGCCATTCTTCTCAAGGCAGCCGCTATACTTCGCGAGCGCAATGACGAACTTGCGCTGACCGAGACCCTTGATACTGGCAAGCCTTGGTCGGAAACATCAACCGTTGACGTTGCAACTGGAGCTGACGTTCTCGAGTATTACGCACATATCGCTGCTGGCAGCTTCCCTGGTCAAAATACTCGTCTTCGTGCTGACGCTTTCGTTCTCACTACCCATGAGCCCTTGGGCGTTTGTGCCGGTATTGGTGCATGGAACTATCCCATACAGATTGCTCTCTGGAAGTCGGCTCCATGCTTGGCTGCTGGCAATTGTATGGTGTACAAGCCAAGTGAGGTCACTCCTCTGCATGCCCAGACACTCGCTCAGATCTACATTGAGGCCGGTGTCCCCCCTGGTGTATTCAATGTTGTCTACGGTGACGGTATCGCCGTTGGAGCCCCTCTTGTCGCCCACAGCAATATTGCCAAAGTCAGCTTCACCGGTCAAGTTAGCACAGGCAGCAAAGTTGCCAGCCAAGCTGTCAAGGACATGAAGGGTGTCACCATGGAACTGGGTGGTAAGAGTCCACTTGTTATTCTTCCTAATGCCGATATCGAGGAAGCAGCCGACACTGCCATGGTAGCCAACTTCTTTTCCACCGGACAGGTGTGTACCAACGGCACCCGTGTCTTTGTCCCTGACACTCTGTTGAGCCAGGTTGAGCAAGCTATTGTGCAGCGATGTCGCGAGGGAATTCGCATGGGTCTGCCTCAGAACGGGGAGACCAACTTTGGACCCATGGTCAGCGCCGCGCAGCAAGAGAAGGTTAAGATGTACATCCAACATGGACGTACAGTGGATAAGGCGAAGGTTCTTTTCGACGGCTCGGAGGAGCCCAGCATGGCACAACCAACCTCTGATGGTTTCTGGGTGCACCCTGTTGTATTCACAAATTGCACTGACAACATGCGCGTTGTCAAGGAAGAGATATTCGGTCCAGTCATGTGCATCATGCCATATAGCACCCAAGGACGCTCTCAACAAGAATGGGTGTCAGAGCTCATTGCCCGGGCTAACGATACCCCCATGGGTCTTGCTGCGGGTGTTGTGTCATCCGATGTGGGACTGGCACATGAGGTTGTGCAGAAACTCGACGCTGGAATTACTTGGATCAACACATGGGGTGAGTCACCAGCTGAGATGCCTGTAGGCGGCTGGAAAATGAGCGGAATAGGATTGGAAAATGGCCACGAGGGAATAGCTGCCTATATGAGGACGAAGAGCACACTGGTACAGCTTGGTAAGGGTGCTTGTAAGGGTGTGTTTTCAAAGCTATAAATTAATTAATTAAAAGTATTTTACTTAAATAATAATAAAAATTAAAAAATAAAATATTTTAACTTAATTTATAATTATAAATAAATATAAAAGGTATTAATTAAATAAAAATATTTTATATTTATATTTATTTTAAAGTTTTATTTTATTTTTTAGTTTTATAAATTAGTTTTAAAATTATATATTTAAGTATTTTTAAAATCTAATATAATTTAAATACTTATTATATTTTAATAAGTAAAACTTTCCTAGTTTAAATTATTACTTTTTAATTAATTTTATTAGATTTATATTTACATATAAGATTAATAAATTATATATTATATTATGTATTTCCTTTATTTATATGAATAATATATTAATATTTAGCTAATCTATTAAGTTTATTATATACTATATCCTTTAATTTATTTAACCCTTCTTATATTATTAATACTAATATTATAACTATAAGTTTTTAACTTTAGGTAATTAAACTTATATAAAACTTAATCCTAGTTTAAACCACTACTTTTTTACTAATTTCACTAGATTTATTTTTATATATAAGGTTATTTAATTATAAATTGTATTATATATATTTAATTAATAAAGTTATAACCTTAGGTTAATTTAACTTTTACTAACTAACTTATATAAAAATTAACTTAATTCCTTTAATATATTCTAACTTTAACCCTGCCTTTATTTTATATTTATCTTAAAATACTATATATAAACTCCTTTTACTTTTATATAAGAGGGAGGATATAAAGTACCTATTTAGCCTTAATAATTACATTTTTAAGCCACTCTTTATACCAGGCTAAGCTTATAAATATAGTAAGGAAAGCTATCTTTTTTTGCCTTAAGAAACTAATCTAATTATATTAATAAGATTATAATTAATTATATAATAGCCCTAATTAGGCTATAGGCTATTATATATAATAAGTATTATATTAATAGCTATAATTAATATTAGTAAGTGTAACTAAAAGAGAGGAAGTTAATTTAGGGAATATACTTAAAGTATAAGAAATAAATTAGATATAATATTATCTTAATCCTTTAGGTAAGATAAAGAAAGAAGGGTAACTTAACTACTACGAGCTGGTATTAATATTACTTAATTAAGGTAGTAATTATACTATTAAGATAAATAAACCTTATATAATTTTAAATTCTATAATAATAGCCTACTATAGGGGTCTTACTATTTAAGCCTTTATAAAAAAGTTAAAAAGCTAAATAGCTATATATAAGGCTAATAATAAGAAAAAAAATAAAATAAAATAAAATAATAGAACTTAATATATTTTCTTCTTATAAAGTATTATAATTACCCCTCTATTATTTATATTATAAAATAATATACCCTTATCCTAGTTATGTTTTTATAGCGTTGAACTATAAACAGCCTAGTTTATATATTACTAGGGCTTAGTCTTTTTTAATACCTTCTTAGCCTACCCTTAGATAGCCTTAAGCTACTTATTTTATAAGCTATTATAAAGGGCCTTAATAAATTTCCTTTTTTTTTAGCTTAAATTTACATCTCTGATTAACTTCCCTTTTAGCCTATTAAGTTTTTATATCTTAAATTAAGAAATGTTTCTTTAATAAGAAGGTAAGGATTAAAAAGAAAATATATAAGCAGGAAGATTTTATAACTAAAGGCTATTAGCCTAATATAGCTAGTATTAGCCTAATATAGCTAGTATTAGCCTAATATAGCTAGTATTAGCCTAATATAGCTAGTATTATCCTTATATAACTAGGCCTTTTTAATATTTATTATTATATTATAAAGCTTATTATAATTATCTTTCTTAATAGCTTAGTTAATTATATTAATTATATAATAGCCTTTTATTAGATAAGGCTTATTAGACTTAGGTATTTATAGGCTTTTTCTAAGTATTATTATAATATAACTATAATACTATTAGTAGTTATAATTAAAAGGTATAAAGGAAGTTAAATTAGATTACTTATTATGTAGTAGATAATTTAAGTATAATATAGGTTGGTAAAAAAGTGGCCTTTAAAGTGGGTTATAAGAAGAAAATTAAGGCTAGCTAAAAAGTAATTAAGGCTCTTTAACTAGGTTATATATAGCTAGGTTTAGGCTATAATTAAGGCAGCTAATTATAATAATATTAACTTAATAAAGCTTTGCTTATAAAGGGGTAATAAATATTTAAATTATATTAGATTTTAGAAATACTTAAATATATCTTTTAAGGCTAACTTATAAACTTAAAAAAAAAGAATATTATATATATTTAATTAATAAAGTTATAGTTTTAAGTTAATTTTATCTTTTATTAATTAACTTATATAAAAGTTAACTTAATTATTTTAAATCTTAAATTTTAATTTTTATTTTATATTTATTTAACATTTTATTTATTTAAAAGTAACCCCCTATTGGTAGTAATAACCCTTTTAGATATATTAAAAAGTTATTTTTTATATATAATTAAATTTAAACTTATAAAAATAATAAAAAAGGCTATATAATTTAAATCCAAGTAGTAATTTTTACTTAGGCCTTTTTTAAAGTCTTTACGGCTTAATAGCTTAGAATTAACCTAATTTAAATTAATTAAATAAATATAATTTCTCTAATTATATAATTAATTAATTAAATTAAGTTTTTTTTTCCTTTATTAATAGCCTTATATATAGCTATTAAGCTTTTTAACTTTTCTATAAAGGCTTAAATAATAAGACTATTATAATAGGCTATTATTATAGAATTTAAAATTATATAAGGTTTATTTACCTTAATAATATAATTACTACCTTAACTAGGTAGTATTAATACTAGCTATAAGCCTCTTAGTAATTAAGTATTAAGTTACTCTTCTTTTTTTATCTTACCTAAAGGATATACCTAGTCTATTTATTATACTTCTTCTTAAAGGTAAGTTAAATCTTAACTAAGAGATTAAGTATAAACTAATAAGTATATTCCCTAAACCTCTAGTTATACTTATTAATATTAATTATAATTACTAATATAATACTTACTGCTTTATATAATAACTTATAGCCTAATTAGGGCTATTATATAACTAATTATAATCTAATTAATATAATTAAATTAATACTAAAGTAAGCTAAGAATAAAAATTACTATATATTATATAAAATAGCTAAAGTTATTAAAATAAATTTCTCTTTAAAAGGTAAATTAAGCCTAATTATAATAGCTATCTTTAAATATAGCCTAATTAGCTTAATTAGTTATATAAATTTAAATTATATAGATAATATAATATCTCTAATTTAATTAATTAAAAAGCTATTTAGATTAAAAAAGCTAGAAGAAGCCTTATAATAAGGCTTATCTCTTAAGGCAGAAAAAATAGTTTTTCTTATTATATTTATAAGCCTAAACTTAGCCTAATATAAAAAGTAACTTAAGAATATAATTATTAAGGCTAAATAGGTACTTTATATTATCTCTTTTATATAAAAGTAAAAATAAATATAAGGTAAAGGTCAGATTTTATAAAGAAATTAAGTTAACTTTTATATAAATTAGTTAATAAAAGTTAAATTAACCTAAAATTATAATTCTATTAATTAAATATATATAATATATTATATAATTAATTAACCTTATATATAAGAATAAATCTAATAAAAGTAAGAAAAAAGTAGTAATTTAAACTAGGGAAATTAAGTTATAATTTAAAGTAATTCTTTTAATAAAATTAAATATATATTTTAATAAGAAGTTCTTTTTAGTAATAATTATTATTATAAGAATCTTATTAAAAAGTCTTCTATTAATTCTATTTAAAGGAGGCCTAGTAGTTAAGTTAAGGTTATAATTAATTATATAATAAGTATAATTATATAGTTATAAGCTATTTTATATAAATATTAAGGTAATAAATATAATTATTATCTTATTAATAAAAAGAGTTAAAAGCTAGGTTAAGAAACTTACTTTAAAAATATAATAAATAAACTAAGTATATATTTTAGGAAAATAAAAATAAAAAAAGTAACCATTAAGAGATAATATTAATACTGCCTAGTTAAAATATTAATTATATTATTAAGGTAAGTAAACCTTATATAATTTTAAGATTTATAATAATAGCCTCTTATAAGGGTCTTTATAATTAAGTCTTTATAAAAAAGTTAAAAAGCTTAATAGCCTTAAATAAGGCTAAAAAAAAACTAAAAATAAAAATAAAAATAATAATTATAACTTTTTAAACTAAGTATTTAAAGTTTTTAATTTTAAACTAAATTACTTAATTAGTCTTATAAGTAAATTAAATTATAAGAGGTTATTATTATTAATAATAAATAAAAATTTAAAAAGTATTATAATTTATTATATTAGCTAAAAAAATAATATAAATTATTATATAATAAGTATAATAATAAGAAATAACTTAAATATATAATAATTTAGCTTTTTATACTAAAATTAATTAGTAAAAAGAATAATAATACCTAAAAGGTAAAAACCTATTTTTAAAATATAAATATTTTTAAACTTAAAGGTTAAAATATAAATTTTCTTTATTTAATAAAAATAAAACTAAAAGCTAATATAAAATATAATTTAATTTATATTAAATTTTAATAATAAAATAAAAACTACTAATAAGAATAATATTAGGCTTTTAAGTAATAGTTAATATATTAATAAACTTTAAAAGTTTAATAATACTATTTTAATTACTTCTAATTATAATAATAAAATTATAAAAATAAAAAAGATTTTAAGAAAAATATATATAACTTATATTAACCTTTTCCTTAGAAATACTTAATATAATAAAAAGACTTAAGGTTATTAAAAATATATTATATAATCTAAGGAAAGTATAATATATCTTTAAAGTTATTACTAAGTAAAAAAACCCATAAAGACTTAAAATAAACCTAAATATAATATATATAAGTTTAATAGCTTATAAAAAATTAAAAGATATAAAAAAGGGTTTTAAGTAGAAAATAATAAGCTTAAAAGGTATGTTAAGGATAATAAGATTAATATTATTAAATATCATAAAAGAAATAAAAGGGTTTTACTAGGAGATTAAAAAAGAATTTAAAAATAAAGAAGGATAAAATAAAGTAAAAATATATAAGTTAAAAAGGCTATATAAAATAAAGAAAAAAAGAATAAAAAAAAATAAAAAAGGAAATTAAATACTAATAATTATAAAGGTTAAAATAAAAGCCTAAAGAAATCTAAGGAATTAAAAATATTAATTATAAATTAAAAGGCTTTAATTATTTTTCTTTCTTCTTTATTATTAGCCTTATATAAGGCTATTAAGCTTTTTAACTTTTCTATAAAGGCTTAAATAATAAGTTCCCTATAATAGGCTATTATTATAGAATTTAAAATTATATAAGGTTTATTTGCCTTAATAGTATAATTACTACCTTAACTAGGCAGT
>JAHARR010000208.1:0-33025 GCA_019191175.1 Fusarium veterinarium
TTTTGCTCCAGTAGGAGATTTGGCTTCGTTACAGCCACCCAGACGAAAAATACACATAACATAACATAACATATGACATATGATAAACAGTGCATGATGGTATTTGACACCGTCTTCTTATCGTTATCGCAGCTATCGAGTCAACCAAGCCATTTTATTCCACCAACTGTTACAAACTAAACCATAAAATGTCAGACTCAAGAACGTCGCGGTTCACACCGCAGAACAAAACCACCAATGAACGACTCTCCACGCATACGGTCGGTCTCGTTGCCCTCTCCGATTTTCGCAAACGACGCGCCGAAGTCCTTGAACAACAGGAGCGCGAATCTCGAGAAGCTGCGTTTTCAGGCACGTCCACTCCGGATGCTTCCTTGACAGGCACTCCTGACAACGCTGGCAGTGATACAGGAAGTGGCGCGCAACCATTGAAGAAGAAAAAAAAGAAGCAAGGGAAGAAGCTGCTGTCGTTTGACGATGAAGAGGGTGAGGATGAGGGACCATTGATAAAACCGACAAAGGCCAAGAAGTCCGGCGCAGTCGATACCGAAGGCAATGAAGGCGAGGTCAAGACCAAATTCAAGGCAAATGCTTCGGTGGGTATAGTACCCAAAGCCATGACGAAAGCTGCATTGCGCAAGGAAGCCGCTGAACGAGACGCATTACGTCGCGAATTCTTGGCTATCCAAGCAGCCGTCAAAGCGACCGAGATTGCGCTACCTTTTGTATTCTATGACGGGACTAATATTCCTGGTGGAATCGTCAGATTGAAGAAAGGCGACTTCATATGGGTGTTCCTCGATAAAAGTCGCAAAGTTGGCGCCGATTTGGGCGTGGGTGAAAAGTCCAATGCAAGGAGGGAATGGGCTAGAGTTGGAGTGGACGATTTGATGCTTGTTCGCGGAACAGTCATTATACCTCACGTAAGTTTTCTCGCTGGCGCTTGTTATTGAACAGCTTCTCATTGCCGTCTAGCATTATGACTTCTACTTTTTCGCCATGAACAAGACACCCGGTCCTGATGGCGAGCCTGTATTTAAGTACAGTGCGGAACCTCCTCCTCGAAAACCCGAATCGAGCGATAATGCCGAACCCATTGATCCTCTCGTCACGCCCGCCTCTAAGGCTGCTGTTGCAGACGCGCTTCCCGATATTAACACCCTTGAGGGCGCTGACGAAGATCCCACTCTTACTAAGGTTGTTGATAGGCGGTGGTACGAGAAGAACAAACATATCTTTCCTGCGAGTATGTGGCAGGAGTTTGACCCCGAGAAGGACTACGGGAAGGAGGTGAGGAAGGATGCTGGTGGTAATACGTTCTTCTTCTCGCGCTGAGGTGGTGCTGTCGACTGTCACAAAACATCGATATGTGCTTGGAAGTGGGTTGTGGCGGCTCCTTGGGCGTTGGATATATCACGAGTGGATCACCTTTTGAGTTTGGCTGAGAGGTCACAGATACACTCAAAACGCGTGGGAAAAGCTTCAACCGAAGAGCATCCAGCCTGCCCAGCACGCGCCTGCGAGCACCCACCATCCAGGCCAGAAGAGCATGAGGAAGACTAGATTCCCGCTGCCGAGAATGAAGACGGCGAATTCGTACCAGAGCTTTTTTCGTAATCTCTGGACATTCTTGGAATTCCATGCACTGGCGACGGCTTGGGTAGACATGTTGAAGCTGTGAAAAGCGCTATACTTTGCTGCGATGAAGGCGTTTAGGGACACGATCTTGCTCCCCTGGAGGACGGCGACGAACGCGCTGCTCGCGATGATGCAGGCATGGAGGCAAAGGAAGATGGAGATTGAGCCGACAAGGCTTTGGAAGCGGAGGGCAATTTGTAGTGACGGAACGATCAACCTGGTGATGTCGGAGCGGGGATGGGTCGAAACGTTCAGATCCACTTTGGAAGCGGTTAGAAGTGTCGCTTTGTCCATGATCTCGATCTGGGAATGGAGTCTCGATTAAGTACCGAAATGAACCAACGGTAGATCGAGGCTTGCAACAGCACAAGAATATCAGAGAAAAAACGAGAATGTCTTTGACCGTTCAGCAACCCCCACCATTTGCAGCATTAATTGACTCTTTGGTGTTTATATAAATTATCTTGAATTCCAACCCCCACTCTGCATCTCCATAGCATGCCCAACGCCTCCCGCATCCAACGGCAAACGCGAGGCTTTTTACCGTCTAGAACGGTCACAAGCTCGAAACTCTACAACCACATTTCGCTTCTGCCAAACGTAACTTGCTGATATGAAGCCTCAGGCCCGCTTCAAGCCCCTCATCCCGTGCAAAGTGAGCGATTGAAGGGTTGCAACACGACGACCCACGGCGACACGTGGGCCCGCTGATTCGTTGCTCGGGAGACTCTTATTGACAATTGAATAGCGAGCGCGGGATGGCCTCGATGCCGGATCTAGATAGTGGGTGAGATCTTCAAGACCCTGAGTAAGGGACTTTGCTGCACGTGGGAGTGAAATCGTCTTTTGGGGGAGTCAGAGTTAAACAAACATGGGAAAGTCAATCGTGTAGAATAGCATAGCTCGGCGTCTAAGGTAAGCTATTGTATGGAGCGCAGCGGGAGCCAAGCCCCAATGACAGGCTCCACGTGGGAACCTGGCTGCCGTCGTTCGCTCGTTGAGGCCGGAGTGACAACTGATCGTCGACCGTTCCGGGGTTTAACGATCGGGGGATCGTCGAAACGGAGCACGGCATTTGCAAACCGTAGTCCGGGTTCGTAAAATGGTAGCAACGCCTGGCTACGAATAATAGAGAACCGACATGCTTTCAGAGCAGGTCTATCAATTCCTGTTAATGAATCACCGACTCGATGGACAGTCGGATGCTTTATAATTCATGTATAAGTTAATATTGCTTTGCTTCGTGCTTGACTTTATTATAGAAACAGCTTCTATATTTTCTTTTATGAAGTACAATCCCTTATGGTTCGCTCTGCAGGTCACCGAGTAATTTGATCTAAGCAATGCATACAACATTAATGACTTCTTACTTCAGTTTCTTGGCCCACCAGCACTTCTGGGACAACAGTACTATTCTCCAGATGCCTAATTTACACGCTTGCCTTTTTCGCCTCCTTCAAATCACTTCGAGTCTGAACCAGCTTCGACATCTCCTTCGCAGTCTCAGATTCAAGCCTAGAAAAGCCTTTGATGACACCTTCTCGATCACCCATGCCCATCTCTTGGCTCATCTTGAACTTTCCTCCCATGTGCGTAATTTCAATTTCGATTCCGATGATGCTCTTCTTCAGAAGCTCAATGAATCGATCAGGAGCATCAGAAACCTTCCAGTCCACAGGGTTTTCACCGCCAGTAAAGCCCATAACATTAGTCTCGGCATGGCGGCTGAGGTCCGAAATCTGTTTTGAAAGAAATTGTCCAGCCTCGTCGGTCTTGGTATCGTAAAAGATCTTGGCCCGGCCGTAGACTTGTGCTGCCGCGTAGTTCCATGTTGGAACGACCTTTCCAGTTGTAGGCTTGGTTTCTGTGTAGAACTTTGGTGTGACGTAGTGTTGAATAGGGGAGTTGAAAATAACAATAACGTCTTGCTCGATTACATTATTCAAGTGTGGGTTCTCGGTGAGGTTCTCGATCATGGCTTTGCTCTGAGGGTTGACTCTGGCGAGGTGACCTCGTAGCTTTCCCAACTCCGTCTCGCTTGTCTCATCTTCGATATCTAGAACGAAAGGGATATGGCTGGACTGAAGAAAGGGGAAGTTTGGGGAGGGAATGGCGGTAGTCAGAAGACCCAATGGGTTCTCTCGAATTAGCTTCCTGAGCACCGGAAGCTCGGTTTCGGCGTGAGGTCCTTTGATATACATTTCTGTTGAACTTGGATATTCAAATACGAAGAAGGTGAGTTTAGGAAGATACTGCGTAGAGACAAGGATTTCAAAAGTTGAGGCTGGTATTTATTTGCAGACAGTGAAGAGTCATCCAATAATTATATGCAAAGCAGATGAACGCCCTGGACCAATTACATGAGCCGTAATACAAATTCAGGGTACTGAATTGACTATCTCCTCGGAGCTTTATTCTAGCCAGCGGCATCGAAGTCGATCATATGGAATCATTATAACCTTGTATACGTTAAACTGCCTTGCTTTGCCCACAATCGTTATAGTCATGTGGGAACTCGTAAGGATGGCGGGCTCTAGTAGATCAGTCTCACAAATCCATTCCTATTTCGTATAATTTCTGACGACTGGCTTGCCTTGACATTTGAAGCTGAATCACAAACTATTAACAAAAGTGATGTTCAGTAGTAGTCAAACAAGCCTAGCCTTGAACAATTTCGTTGTAAAAGTGTCATAAACTGCCGAGACTTCACAGGCTGCAATGTCGAACCATATGTACAGCTGAACTTGTAAACCAATTCTCTGATTGGTTGCTGATGTGATCTTGGCTTTGGAATCATTCTTCAAGTTTGCGGGGCTGTGGGGTTGAAGATGTCTGAATGGTTCGATGTTTTAAGCTGCATCTTAGGTTTTACGACTCATCTAATCAGCTGAATTTTATTGCGTAACTATAAGTGACTACACTAGAATTATGGCTGATTCAGGAAACAATAAGAAATCATCATTTTTGCCCTTCTGGGAAGTTTATATCCAGATGAGTAGTACGCGGATGGTTGAGGTGTAAGCTGACGGTTGGAGAAAGACTTGCCTGCTTGTGTGAGCTATGGTAGGACCAATAAGTATATAGGATTTGCTTATTTTCCTGTCACTCTTGCTCCTTACGCTTTGGAAACATTATATTGCGTTCCTTTTCGGGGTATATAAGCTTACATTACAGAAACCCGATATTCGTGATTCCAAGTTTGGGACCCTGAGACTAAAAGCAAGGAAGCTCATATGCTGTCATTTGGTATAAGCACAAGAAGACCTGATTTATGATCCCTAGTGGCCTTTGTTAGATAGAATCCAAGAATTCAAGAATATTTCATTCGTTGTCAATTCATTTTGAACGCTATGCACTATGAACTCAATGCTAATCCCAAGCAACAACCCAGAGCTTAAGCAGCGACTGGAACAACCTTGGTCTCCTCCTTGACCTCCTGCTTAACTTCTTCCTTAGTAGCTCCATGGCTGCCATTGGCACCGTTTGTGCCATTCTGTCGCTCCTTCAGAGCAGCTCGTACGCCAGGCAGGATGTATCGACCATAATCGATGGCATCGTTAAGGTTATCGTATCCACGGATAGAGATAAGCTCGGCACCGAGGTCGACATAGTCAAGAATAGAATCAATGACAGTCTGGTGAGAGCCTACCAGGGCTGTAGATGCACCTCGAGCATTGGTGGCTGTGACGGTAGGATACCAGAGAGCACGATCTTGGACCTCACCCTTCTTGGCGATATCAAGCAGACGTTGGGATCCAACGTTCTGAGGGCGGTTGTCGTTGGGTGCAGCCTTACCAACGCCCTTGGGTCGGTTCTCCTTGAGGAGGTCTAGGGTTCGGTGAGCCTTGGCCCAAGCGATCTCTTCTGTATCGCCGATGATAGGTCGGAAGGTAACCCAGATGCGAGGACGATCTTTACGGCCAGCCTTCTCAGCCTCGGCGTAGATACGATCGATCTGCTCCTTGGTTTCTTTGAGGGGCTCGCCCCATAGACCAAAGATATCAGCGAGAGCGCCACCAATACGGTAAGCATCATCAGATGAACCGCCGACTGAGACGTCGATGTGACCATTCGTAGGGCGGACTTGGTTGGAAAAGTTCTTGAAAGTATAGTACTTGCCCTCCCAGTCGAAAGGCTCAGGAGAAGCCCATGCCCGTCGAAGAATCTTGATATACTCCTCCTGACGAGCATATCGCTCAGACTTATTCAAGAAATCACCCTCACGGGCTTGCTCGGTGTCATCTCCACCAGCGATGAAGTGAACAACAACTCTGCCTTTGCCAAGCTGGTCAAGTGTAGCGAGAGCCTTGGCGGCGACGGTAGGGTAGAGGGTATTGGGGCGGAGAGCAATGACAATCTTGATTTGCTTGGTAACAGCTAGGATAGTGGCACCGATGGTGAAGGGGTCAAAGGAAGAGGAGTGATAGGGGATGAGAGTGTAGTTGAACTCGTAATCATCAAGATTCCGGGCATACCGGACAAGGAACTCGGGATCAATTCCAGCACCGGGAATGGGGTTGAGCTCCGTAGAGGGGTTGGGGAAAGTTAGACTGATGAATTCTGTAGGCATCTTGGCGTTTGATTATAAGATGTTATCTGATTAAAACAACGAAGCTGAAGTCCGCAGAGATATCCCAAACTCTTATATCAATACTAACGTTACCTTGAATTTGTTTTAGACCCGTTGTATATGCGTGCTAGTCAAGTTTCATTATTAATATCGAGTATGGCGAAATATTGCGACACATAGTTGATGATCACGCCTTCGCACCCACCCCGATCTCGGCTAATCAGATCAACTGTAACCTTTGTCTGAGAGATTAAGAGAACTGTGAGAATATCTATTCTATTTGGATTTTATATATGGTTAAAGACATGGTGATAATATAGATTTGCTATTTGTAGCTGAAATAAGTCTTCATGCCTATCCTGACCCACTACGATAATTAACAACTTGCCCAGCCGATATCCTAACTCTATTGCCGGTATTATATAGCCATTTGGCTCTTTAGATCTTCCCCAAGGTTCCCCGCTCACTTCCCCTCCGGTTTGTATCCTTATCCTCTTATGTGACAGGGTCTACGATGGCGTCAGATTGAAACAGGTCCACCATAATGACACCTGCGGCCACCACCGACGGGTCGATGTATCCGAATTCGATGCTATAAGGGTTTTTGAGCACCTCATTGGATACATTTATCGAAATCCTTATCTGAAGAGTCCGTCTCTATGAGCTGATCGGTCCATATTTGTTCAGATATGGACTGCCCAAGAAGGTGTGTCGTTCGATCAGCCAATACTTATTAGCGGAGGGAGATGTCAAGATCCGGCCATCCAGGCTGGACCCTTATTTATAAGCTGCGATGTTTATTCCCGCATGTAGACCCTTGCCGAGTGGGATGTGAAGTGCATTGGGCAGATATGGTGTTAACATGCCTCCGCTCTATCTGATAACCATCTTCTTCACACTTCATAAGTTGATATGTTTAACCACGGACTTGAAAATCCAATCAGACGTAATTATTGTTCCTAAGTAATATAGGAAAGATGTAGGAATTACACTGAGGTCTCGTTATACAAGCTATCGTTTTCAATACAGTGACCACTACAGTTCTGCTTGAATCTACATGGAGAAAAGCATGTAAGAGTTGCACTCTTGAGTAATGAGTGAAAGAGAGCCACCCATAAGTCAATCTATAGTCCCTTTCAAGACTCATAGTTACATAATAGTTCTACTATTGAAAAGTCCAGTACGTCGATCAACACAGCATGCTCAACAGAGACTGGAAGGAGATAGTTCTTATAAGTCGAGTTTTTTGATCAATTCATGTTTCATTAATCACTTGGAAGGATTTCATAACAGCTCATTCTGAGTTGTATATAATTTCGAAGAGTTGGTGGTAGTATTAAAGATTAAATAGTTGTGAAATGTATGTTTGAGGAATCCAAGCATATATGGAGTGTGTAATACCGTATCCCTGCTCTTCTTCAAGAAAACTATTTCTGCATCTCTTACTTCAATATCTTCTCTGTTCATATCAGCTATTGAATAACAATATTGCAAGGAAAAGGAATCTGGAGAAATTCAACCCAGGATTGGTTTCGTAGTTGCCATGGTGTACTGACCTATCCTAGTCGATTGATTGTTGAATCTTATAATAACTCCACAAGATATGTCAAGGACACATTGAAAAATCCAAATCAACTCAAGCTTTAGGGAAGCTATAAGTACGAAGCCCTAACAAGTTGATCTCGCAATTCAAGCCCAATAAAGTCTTTGTGTTTCAAGCTGACGATATGGTCTTCCTGCAGAAGATGCCCAAACCGGATAGCCTTTCCTTGCAAGATCTTAGCTTAAAGAGGCCGCCACATGTATAATTTCGTTGCCTAGAAAGTGCCAGCGCTGGGAGAATGTTCCATCGGATGTCGTTGCCGTCTGAGCGAATACAATCCTGGCTATACACAAGATAGAATGAGGAATACGCGTCAACCTTGGACCAGCAGTTCCCGAGCTGGCAATTTGTCTATCAAAGGTTTCAGTTGTCTGTAATAGCGGACGAGAGTTGCCCCGACCTCTTACAGATAAAAGCTGCTGCCATGATGCTTGTCGGGCTGATGCCCCCCAGTTGCCAAGAGAGTGGCCGTTCCTTCTTCTGCTCTCTGACAGGGAGGATCGAGTAAACTTGTTGGAAGAACGGTTGAATACCTGCACAAGCTGAACAAATATTCATAACTTCTTCAGGAGATAGTGTCGGGTTCTCGGGTAGTGGATTTCCCCGTATCGAAGGATCGTAAACGGGCCCACATATAATTTCCGCGATAACATCGCACTCGCAAGAGGCCGCCGACTTCCAATCAATTGCCTCAGATCACCAGTAAATCCGTTTCAAGACCGTCTGACACTTTCAACAAGAGTCAAAGGCTCTTATAAGAGCAGACCTCCCAGAGTTCGGTGGAAATAGCCCATTTAGATCATCCATCGTTAGTGAAACCATATCTCATCATGCCAGCGAAAACAGAGTTTCTTAGATACGCGAGTATGTAACCCTACCAGAAGCCAAACTGCTACCTCCTCTGATACTTGATAGGTCCAAATGAGATGCGGACTATTGCCCGTGAAGATGTTGGTTACTATAACGCAGTCGTTATTGGTGCAGTCTATGACTTTGCTGATGGGGTCAACGTCAAGTCTCCTTTGACCTATTTCCACGCGCTAAAACGCTGCATTGAAGAACATCCCTTCTTCTGCGTTACTGTCGGGGACAGAAACACCGACAAGGGTTTCTATGAGCGGGTGGCTAGCATCAATGTCGAGGAGCACATCAGCTTTGTTGAGGACAAAAATGCTGAGACAGACTCACTGGAAGCCATTGGAAGATCTATGGAAACAGAGTTAGACCGCCCTTTTGCCGCTGGAATTCCACCATGGAGGATTGTCGTTCTTCCCCTGGGCCCTTCTCAATGCCATGTTGCATTCTCCTTCTCTCACACCATTGGTGATGGGATCACGGGGGTTGCTTTTCACAAGACGTTCCTTGCTGGACTGAGGGAAACCCCTGCAACTGAACCATCATCGATCATTGCTCCAACAGATAAACCTCTTCCTGAACCATTCGACACAGCTGAAAGACTGCCAATCTCGTGGTCATTTCTACTGGCACCGGTTCTCGCTGAGTACATGCCGTACGTTCTCGTCCGATTGCTTGGCCTACGTGTCTCGGCATCCTATGTCGACGAAGGTACATGGACAGCAGCGCCCATCTTCTTCGACCCTGAGACATATCACAACAAACTCAAAATTCGACAGGTTGAGGCGTCGCAAGTAAACAAGGTTATCCAGCTTGCGCGGACTCATGATGCGAGGTTGTCAGGAGTCATGCACCAGCTCATCACCCGCTCACTGAGCAAGGCAGTCCAAGACAACAACGTCACCAATTTCGTGGCGCAAACAGCTATAAATATGCGAAGATCAATTGGCATGTCCAATGACGTGGCGAGTGATATTGTATCTGGCTCATACACTATCCATCTTCGTAGCGCTGCGACAGGTCCTTTGACTGAACAAGAGTGGGCATCAGCTGCTGAAGCTACAAAGGAGTTCGCCATGACTTCCACCAAACTCGAAGATAACGCCATTGGTCTGCTTCGATATGTCCCGAGTATGAGAAAATGGACTCTTGGTAAGATTGGCAAGAAGCGGGATTCGTCATACGAGTTCAGCAATGTTGGCGTCTTTGATGGCAACAATGCGAGTGATGACAGGGTAAAGGTGTCCAAGTTGAGCTTTGCGCAGCCTGGCCACGTTGGAGGTTGCCCCATTTGTTTCAATATCGCCTCTGTGAAGAATGGCGATCTGGTGTACACGGTTACGTGGCAGTCCGGAGCATTGGGGCTTGGTGATGAGGCGGCAGAGGAGAAGATAGTGGAGGAGATATGCGACCAAGTCCAGCGTGGCTTTAACGAAATAGCCTAGTTTCCGCTCGCGATGAATATCTTAATAATGTTTAATTTCTTGCTTATTGGTTCATGCTATTCTGCATCTGGTGAGCATTTCGATATTCTGCCTCATGTTCCATGCACAGAACAAGACCCTGCCGATCAATTGCAACAGAGATTGTGGCTCAGCATGTCCCAGGTTCGGACTCGGGAAACCCGATAACCCCACAAACGGCGCACAGCATGTCACTCGACGATATTAGTGGCTCAGCCCTGCACCGTTAGCGGTTAGTTTGAGCTTACGGGCTTGTGTGTGCGGCTGTGAACTGCGCCTAGTCCTACTGAGTGGTCTGTGACGTGAAGAAGCCTTGTCGGCTTTTTGTCAGCTAAGGCGGATTTAATGAGAAGCTAAGCCAAAGCAGCTCTTTTGCTGTAGCGGGAGAGATGGAGCGATCGTGGTATTTAAAAGGCGGGGGAGGAGCTGTCGTTTTGAGTTTCCGTCCATCATCATCTAGTCTACTCGTCACTCAAACAATCCTATTGATCAATTTCTTCATCTACCTCTCTATCTATCTATTTCTCTACCTAGTACCTATAACCTACAAAACCAACATGTCCGCCAACGATTATTACGGCAGTGGCAACAGTGGTTACGGCCAGCAGGGTGGTTATCCTCAGCAGCAGAACTATGGCCAACCCCAAGGCTATCCTCAGCAGGGCGGCTATCCCCAACAGGTATGTTTCTCATCCCAACTCTTCTCTGCCATCATTAACAACATTACAGCAGCAGTACTCCCAGCAGCAACAGCCCCAGGGTTATGGCTACAGTCAACAACAGCCTCAATATGCCTCCCACTCGCCTCAGCCCAGCTACGGCTCGCACGCTCCTCCCCAGCAGCAGTACGGGCAACAACCCACCTACGACCAGCGCGGTTCATCGTCCTATCCTCAACAACAGCACAACAATCCTCAATACGGTGCCCCTGCCTATCCCCAGGGCGGCGCTCCAGGACAATACCCTCCCGGTCAACCCGGCCCCGACGGTGATCGTGGTCTCGGAGCTACTCTCGTTGGCGGAGGTGCCGCTGCTTGGGCTGCGCACACAGCTGGCGGTGGTCTTCTAGGCAGTCTCGGAGCCGCGGCCGCTGGTGCTATCGGTGCCAATGTGCTCGAGAACAAGTTTAAGAAGGGCAAGAAGGACAAGAAACACAAGAAGGATAAGAAGCACAAGACCCGCGGCATGGACAGTAGCTCCAGCAGCGATTCTGACTAATGATGGTTGTTCATGAGGGGATATGGAGTTTAGGTGCTATAGCAATTATTGTTTAGATTTACTTTGCGAATACGACGAATACTTGGTAACTTGTAACTTGATGGCGTTTTTATAAGTGACAATTGACTAAAGCATATGCGATACTACATATCATATTCTGAGTTCAGATCCTAAAAATAAGCTTATATGCCAAGCTTTCAGGCTTCTTGGCTGAAATCATAGCTATTCCCGAATCCTCGGTTCAGGTAACCCTCAAGCACGGCCTCCCTGGTCGCCCAGTCCACTGGTACATCCAACCCCAGCTTTCCCTCCCTCTCTAGATTTTCTAGAGTCGGCTTTACATCTTCGCCCAGCTCAAGTCTCATTCTGTTCCTGAACCACGGTGCAAAGTGGATCATGGCGAGCATCACCCTAGTCTGTTGCGTAGTATTAGGCATACCAGCGTGCCAGAGTCTGAGATCGCGCACGACGATGCTGCCTTTCTTAATGACGGGCTGCAAGGGCGGTGAGATCTCTTGACGTTGGCGTAGGAGTTCTTCTCTGATGCGACCGCTGGCTCTCTCACCGTGCGCACCTTCTTGTGCATCAAGGCCAAACCCATTGTGGGTGCCAAGCCATATCTCTGTGGATCCATTCTCTGGTGTAGTTGTGACCAGAGGAATATTGACGACGAGGGCAAAGGGGTGGTCTGGGTGTGCAAAGTCTGCATCTGAATGAACTGGCTGGCGCTGAGGAGTTTCTCCAGGGAGAGTTGCCATTGCAGAATTGGCAGAGCAGAACGTCCACTTTGGCCGTGGGCCCATCATTGCAGTGGTGATTTGTGTGGCAATGGGGTCTTGGGCATGTAAGTCAGATGGGGTAGGACAAATTCGTAGAGGCATACTTACTTGTGAATATGGAGGGGCTGAAGTATTCAGAAACAGGAGGAGCATCCTGCTGAATGTTTCCCTTGTTGTAGTTGAAAGGGCCCTTGTCACCACGAGCCTGTAGGGTATGAGCATCCTCAATCATCTTCTTATTGAGGATGTCGATGTCCTCGTGAGGGACAACATCTTCCACAACAACTAAGCCATCTCTGTGCATGTGTCGCACAGCTTTCTCAAGGTTTCTGGAGTCGAGAGTCCAGTTCTTTACTTCTTGAGCTGAAGGTCGAACAACCCCGACCTGAGGAGGTTGTGTGACTGTCGCAAAGGTGCGTGTATGTTTCGTGAAGGCCGAGGAAAGTTTTTGGGCGCGCAACATGATAAAGGACCTTAGTGGGGTATACGATGGCAATTGGAAGTAATTTATATGAGACTGAAGAACTGTTTTGGATATTCTGGGGGGTGAAAAGACCTCCTCATTTATACTTGTAATCAGTAAACTTGGTGATGTGGGTTTCCCGAGCTCGGAAAACCTTTCCCCACTGGTATAGGTTCTCGGCTGCCACGATGCAACAACTTGTCGTGAAGAGACGTATCGATGAGTTTGCTTCATGTAACGTGGTTCTGTGGGTTTAGCGATAGTAACACGCCGAGGAGTCACGACATCGCCATTCTACTATTGATCCATCCCCCAGGATGTCTTCAGATCACCAATGAGTCGCTCAACTGGCCATCCTATAGTTGATTTACATGCGAGTAGTTGCCGAATTAGCTCCTGTTGCGACGCCTCGGCTTTGATAAATCTTGCGCCTATCCAAAGGTTAAAATTGATGGCAGAGACGGGGTAGTAATACTTACAAAAAGCTATTGGCCCGAACGCATTTACCAGAACTGACGGCACCTTGGCAGTGAAAGCAACGCCGCAAATTTCAAGCGCAAAGTTCTCAAGAAATTGTTCTTTGGACTGAGATTCGAGCTCAGGGAGATCAAGTCCACCTAGGCCCTCCAGGCTTTTGGGAGAAGTGTAGATGCAGACTATCGTCATTGCGACGAGATAGTAGTGAAGTATCGCAGCTATTCGGCATTAGAGACATGGCTGTTTCGGGGCAGGGAAGGACTTAGCTCACCATGGCAAGGCTTCAGGAACCAGATTGCAGGGAATAGATGAGATGTGGTAATCTCACCTTGAAGTCTTGAGTAAGGCTTCATGTGACGAGGGCAAGAATTCCGCCAGCTTTTGAGGTCTTCTTTTATGTAGTCCCACTGACGACCATCTGTGTCTTGTTTGAAAGACAGATTAATTATCTTGCCCAGGATTAGAGTAATAGAGTTAAGATAATCCTGATCAGAGGTATGTTGAATCATTAGTGGCGTACTCTCCAGGTTCATCTTCAACGGACATTCCTCAAATAGACTGAACGTAATGTCCTCTCTAAGATAGTTCCAGAACCCCGCGCCCAGAAGCCCTGCTTGTGGAATACCTGAGAGTACATCATGGAGCGAAGCCATTGAGTAAGCACCACGAAGATGCATGTTGGGATCAACATCACCGTCAAGAATCTCGTATGAACGCAAAAGACACGTCGCTGCGAGCGCTACACCTCGGCTGATGAGTTCGTCGCCTGCATCCAAAGCGATGAGAAATTGAACACAGCGATGATGGTAGAATTCAGCGACTTTGCGAAAACTTGGAGCTGATGTTTTACATGCATGCATTGAAGAGAGTGCGATGACAGCACAGAAGAGAAGAGGCTCGTCTAGGGCGATGGACGGAACTTCAAGACCAAAAGAACATGCTGAGTCGCTGAGATCATACCATTCCGAGATATTAGAGGTGTAAGAATGGAAGAGGCGCGCTATGTTCTGGTCTTGTAGAGCTGTTCGTGGAGAGTCAGGATTAGGTAATTCTTGGTGGAGGACTTGTTGAGCAGTCAGCTAAGTAACTCAGAAAGAGTGAGACGACAGACTCAAACGTGTTGGTTTGTCTGATCTATCGCAGTAAAGACCGCTGGTTGTGCATTGCCCGCAGATGGGAAGTGCTTGATTGCCTACTACAGGCATTAGAACAGGGTCTTGGAAATAGCGTCACTCTTACACTTTAGCTTGCGACGACGGCAAGTATTGCTTCATCCATGTTAGCTAAGCGATGTCGAATTGAGGTAATTGTGCTAACCAGATGCCTTTCTTGGCAGGGCGTGGCATTGGAACATCAGAGTCCAATCAGGAAATGAGTGTGCGATGCAAGAGGGAAGTGGATGTTGGTGATAATTATTGGAGTCATTTCATGACGGTGGGGTTTGCTTCACTTCAACGTGCGGACAATTCGATAAGCGATTTGACTAAACGCCCCTTGGCTCAAGCGACAGCAAATAAGTATGTATAGCGATTTTCATATCATTGCACAAATTCTGGTACTCTTACTTAAGTATTGGATAGCTACGGGCGGCAAGAAACCTCGACCCTAAATGACACAAAGATTTAGGTCAATTATCATAAACTTAGGGCGGTCTTTGATGAGTTTAATCTATCATCTCTATTCAAGGCCAGAAGATTTCTTGCTCCCTGAGGGATCATAACTGCTGAAGCTTTATCTAAAAGACGCTGAACTCATCATGGACCACAAATAATCATTCCCAAAGGCCGTCAATCCAATCATTAAAGAAGAGTCTAGGCTATCTAACACACTATCGCCCTGTCTTAAAAACAATCTAGCGATCAATAGAAGCGGATCACAAACGACAGCATCCAACAGGATTCTCAACATCTCGCCTACAATAACATGACGACTCGATAGGCACATCTACAAAAGCCATAGCCGTCTTAAGCTGCTGCTTTACGATCCGTACCTCGCCGTCAAGTCCCAGCTTCACTGCACACTCATGATAGCCGTGGAGGGCCCAGACATTATTAGGGTGGTGTCTTGCCCTGAATAGCTTGTTATTCAAACCGAGGTCGGTGCGGTATACTTCAGCAGCTTCTTCGATGCGGCCTTGTTCCATGAGGAGAGCGGCGTACGCATGACGGGCGGGTTGCATCCATGCCCACGGCTCAGCGTATCGCAGACCATCATCGAGATCGATTGACTTTCGAAGATGCTCAAATGCAAGCTCAATGTTGCCCCGTCGGTACTCAAGTTCGCCATCGAGCATGGCCTCGGCCACAGCCAGGACATCAAGGCACTTATTAGGGTACTGTGTACGAGTCGGCGGCACACGAGCTTTGGCAGCGATGAACATTTCTCGCTGCTTCGCTGACTCTTCAACATTTCCCAACGCTGCATAAGCAACACCCTTGGCATAGTGAATCGTCGCGGTGGTCACGCAGAGCAGTTCCTGGTCCGTAGGAAGTGGCATGTCAATGATTTCCTCCCATTTTCCAAAGCGGATCAAGATATGTGGACGAACTGATCTGAAAGTCTCCAGCCAATCTGCCATTGGGGGCGACTCAATTCGCAGATCTTCGTCTGGAATAGCCACTTCCATTTGGTTCACTGCCTTGATCGAGACACCGTACTGGCCAGCAAACATGGCGGCGTAGATGAGTGAGTGGTAGTCATGCATACGATAGATGGTGTAGAAGTCGCCGCCACCCCGGAGGGATACAAACTTCTCATCAGCCATGACAGCCTTTGCGTTAGCAGATATGGCACGCCGATAGTCTCCGATGAGGATGTCGAGATGCGAAGGCATGTGAGCTAGGTGGCCTGCTTCATTTGCTAGTTTGCGAAGATGCTCGGCTGCAAGGAGACCTTTCTCGGGCTCGGTCGACATCTCTGTGACGTGAATATAGGCGTGTAAGAGTCCGATATGCTCATATCCCCCCTCCTGAGCGATACCTCTTTCCAGAACTTCTTGAATCTCAAGGACCTTTGAACCAGGCGCAGGCTTCCCTGTTCGGACGTCCCATAGAGCCCAGGGCGTGAGATTCATGAGTGAATCGGCGTACAGGGTTGCGATATCAAGATCATCTTTGAACTCTTCATAAACAGGTCTCATGGCTTCCGCGTAGGCACTGTTCCAACTCCTGGCATGATTTGTGTCGTTCTCATCCTTAGGATAGCGATGTCGAATGGCACCAGCAAGGGCTCGCTCAACGGGGCTCGCCTTCGGTGCTAGACCTTCTGCATTTTTGCAGGCTTCAAGACCTTTCAAAGTGGTGTGTTTGAGATCGTTCCGGTCGAATGCTTTCCATGGCTTATTGTAGTTGGGACCAAGAGCAAAGGCAAGCCCCCAATATGCGAGGCAACATTCTGGGTCGATTTCAATGGCCCTTTCAAAACAGCGTTCTCCTTCGGCATGGTTGAAAGCGTAGCACCAAACGATGCCATCTTCGACCCATCTTTTGGCCTCTGGCTTAGTGGTAGTAACGTCACGAGTGAAGGGCGGGAGAATAAACTCTTGTCCGTGAGAGTCATCTGACTTGTGTGTAGATTGTGATGGTCCCATCTTGAACAAGCCAAGAAGTATAAAACGGCGAGTGGCTGTCAATAGTAAAACCCTTGTAACTTAAAGACGTGTTTAGATGTTGATGGTTGCTGGTCTTCGGGAGATCGCCCTAATAACTTGCGGAGTAGCTGAGAATGCCCCACTCTTGGCTTGTACCACGTCAAATCAGCAATTAGTGACGTGCGTGTCAATGGCCGAATACGGAGTATAAAAGCAATGCGTGAATGTTGATGAAGTCGTGATAATTGAGAATGAAAGGAGAGTTCTTATGGGGACACAGAATGAAGAAGGATGGCAAAATCTGATATAAGACATCCTGCCCTTGCAAGTCAATCTCCAGAGAAACAGCCACTAAGAAATGATCCATACACCGCCGCTGTAAGCTCATGTGATGCAGATACGGGTTATAAGACTAAAGGCTCCAGTTAGGATGTGAAATTTAGGCTTTTTAGGTTGAATTTATACTGAACTCATCTAATCTGGTCTAAGTATTTCATTCATTTAGGATCAAGGCTATGTGCTTGTAAGGCAGCACCATATTAGGATGAGCTTGAGCCCGAAAGCCAGGCTGTGTGTTTGGAGGGTCGTAGTTAGTGACCCCTGTCAGCATATATCTTGTGGAATAGTAGTCTCTTTGTTGGAAAACCCAATCATAAGCACAGCGATACTTTGCCGTTCATGAAGCCAAGTCAAACGGAATGATGCAATCCTGCTGCTGTGGCGTGTCAAACTTGGGTTCAATTACAGGTGAGACAGGTTATGAAAACTCTAAGCTACTAGGGTATCAACAAGTTATATATCTCTCCGCTTTTCCTTATTTTTATTGATCTTAGGTTTAAATCTGCCATCTTTGCCATCAAACACAAACATGCGCAAACACCTCAGACGTTTCTTCAATCACCTTCGACGGAGACCCGCTCTGAAAGGACTGAAAGAAGATTCCCGTGGAGATCTCATTCGAACCCCCCCTGAGATCATCCTGCAAGTCACCGAGTTCCTCCCCAATGGCTCGTTAATATCACTCAGCCTTACCTGTTACGCCTACCACGCTCTTCTTTCGGGGATCACCCGCAATGTAAAACTTGAGGGAATGGAGTTGGAAGAGTTTCTGCAGCTATTAGAGAAGGATGGCGCAAGCTCGTATCTTTGTTACACCTGTGTGAGGCTTCACCAACGGGACCGACGAGGGAAAACTGACCCCTGCAAGTGCTACAAATGGGATTGTAAGAAAAACTGTTTGTACCACTTCCATTTTTATCTGTGGATCGACTTTGGTTTGATGATGACATATCCCGACGTGCGACTTATCATGAATCGCCATTTCAACGGCCCTACCCACGGACTCTCCCTCGATACGCTCAACTACCACGGAGATATCTTTCGATACGAGGATGGTGGCACAGAACGGTGGACATCCTTTGCTCGCATAATTCAAGATGAGCTATTCGTGCAGAGGACTCTGGCAATATGGCATCCCGGAGATTTAGGAGTGCAGGAACTTCTTGATCGCTTTTCCTTTCCTATATGCCTTCATATTAGCAGCAATACTAAACGCTACGAGGATGGCTATGCACGAATCGGTCTGTATACCTTGCCAGAATTGGTAGAATTATCGGGGGGGTTCAAGTCTTATGATGGCTCGTTGGGCTCGTGTCCTATCTGCTTTACTGATTACTCCATAACCGTACGCTGGGGAACCCATCAGAGGCAGGGCTGGCACATAGAAGTAGTGAGTTACCAACAGCTTGGTTCTTGTCGATCGCCTTATGATTGGAAGTGGAGACTTGCTGCGGAAGACTGCACTTGGAATGAACCAAGATGCCGAACCCAGAAGCCGGGGCTCGTAAGGCAGCGCTGGATGTGGCCAAGTGGCTTCATACAACCGGAGGGAAAGTATGTTGGCAAGGCTCGCCGACAGCCCGGTAGTCTACTTGGATCAAGGCGCTGTCCTTGGGGGTTCTCATGCGAACATGAACCAGAGTGTAAAGAGCACTATGCCGCAGAAGAGAACCACCAGCCGCCTGCTGGCCTTTTCAGAAGTCATCTCACCTGGTGGTACCCGACCGAAGCTTAGCAGACGAACTGCTTTATCTGGCAGGTGCAACGAGAGTGGAGGTCACGTTCTTGCAAACGCCTTGTGGCGGTGCCGTTCCATATGAACTGCCCCATAACAAGAATCAATTCTGGGTTATAGTCGGACTGCGAAACGAGGGACGCAATCCTGGAGAACAACATCACTATTCAATGCTATACACCTAGCTCCGCATTCACACATACGACCACGTCCATCTCCCACAACCCCCAATCTTAGCCAAAGAGGTGCTCCTGCTTGGCTCCCTCAGCAGCCTGCAGGTAGCTAACACGATCACGGCAGTAAAACTCGACATTGATCTTGTTGTCGAGGTTGGCCTTGCCGTTGTCAAGACCACCAGCCTTGATGATAATCTTGCCAGGCATGACGTCGAGGCGAGTGTAGAGGCTGGAGCCGCAGTCACCACAGAAGAAGTGGTGGTTTATCTTACCAGAGGCGCCGGTGACATCGTATTGCTTGGGAGAGCCTGGAAATATCAGTGTCTGCTTGGTAAAGAAACTTGGTTGAAGGTAATACCCTTGGTGACGGAAAAGTCGTCCTCAGCGACAACAGCGTTGGAAGTAAAGGCACCGCCAGTCCACTTCTGGCAATCGATGCAGTGGCAGAGAGCCGTAATAGCAGCGTCGCCTATCTAGTTAGATGAATTCTTATTATATGATTGGTTCAAAGAACTTACTGTCGCTCTTGTAAGCGATGGCACCACACATGCAGCTGCCAGTAAGAGCCATTCTATAACAAATTAAGCACGAAGCTAGAATGTCTTTGGAAAAGTCTAAGTTATCAAGGTGTCTATGAGACAATCTGTGGAGTGCAGAAGCTCTCAAGGTTCTCGGATATGGGATATATATACTTGAGTAGATCTCCGCACAATGGGGCCAGTGAGTAATGATTCCCACGACTATCCTAGTCGGTTAAGCAAGAGCGGGAGCTAGTTTGGAATTACTTCATCGCCAAGTGGAGAGCTATTCTACGAAAAATATCTCCATTCGCGTTGGAGCTATGTCAGAGGCTTGAGGGTAAGCAGGAGAACTCCCTTTCTCCGGAGGATTCGCATAAGTTTTGACGCCAACGATATTAATGAAACTCTTTACAGACTCAGTCAGCTGGGTCAAGTTTGGAATCAACACATTGATTCAAAATGCAACTATCTTCGGATCCGCGTTTGAGAGTGGGGAAATGCGTATCCGGATAACAGGTTCCCCAGACATTTTACGTGCCATGATTGATCCAGAAAAAAGGCGGAGGAATTAACTAAGAAGTCCGAAACGAATTGGATGAACTGATATTCTGGGGAAATGGTCATGAACTCTTGGCGTATACTACCGACATCCGCTCCACCGATGCGGGGAATGCCCATAGTCATGAGGAATCATCACCGACGATCCGGCACATGAGATCAAGCGCAACGAAGCTTTGGAATATTTTATGAATTTCATAACTATTTCTGGACTAACAGTAAGAACTATATGCGTGCAGAGTTGCACCTCAGTCATCATTGCAGAACATCTCAACCATTCATCCTTTCTCCTAGTCACCCCCCTACATCTAATCCCGCAGGTGGACAACCTCAGGCTTCTCACTGCTGATCCTACCAGTTTCCTCGTCGTAATGTCCATGACGGTCAGCAGCCTGATCCATAGCCCCGTCGCCCATGGCCTCCCTGGCATCAGAGTCGTGAGCAACATCGAACTTGCCCCTCAAGTTTTCGGGACCGATAAACGTCAAGACAATGACGTACACGTACACACAAGCCATAAAGATACAGATCACTTTTCCGTAGTCGTAGCGAGTCTCGCCTTCAGCGTTGTCGGGAAGTGGGAAGTTCTCGCCGAGACGGGCCTCGATGGTAGATGACGCAGAAGACACGAGGTTACCAAGTTGGTAGGATGTACCGACGACGAAAGTACGGAAAGCGCCTGGAGATAATTCCATCAGATGAATGGGAATGACACCCCACGCTCCCTGGACACAGAATTGTTGGAAAAAGGCAGCCGCGATAATTGAAGAGTCGCGGACGAAAGTATAGGGATAGAGCAGGGCGCCACCAACGATGCAACAAGCGATGATACTGATTCGACGGCCAATAGATTGACTGCTGAAACCGACGACAGTGCCACCAAGCATAGCTCCCAAGTTAGCCACGACCTGGGTGACTGTGACCTTGTTCTTGGAAAAGTTGAGCTGGTTCTGCAACATGGTAGGGTACAGGTCCTGGCTGCCATGGCTCATGAAGTTGAAGCCCGCCATGAGAAGGACGAGGTATACCAGCAGAAGCCAATGATGCTTCAGAGCGACTTTGCCTTCTTTGATGAAAACCTTTCCTTTTCCGTCTGCACCAGCAACTTCCCGTGCGTGTTGGCGTTCCTGATAGGCTTGGGTCTCGGGGAGCATCAGACGAGCGATGATGAAGAGTACGGGGGGACAAGCGCCGAACCAGAAGAGAGGACGCCAGTCGTGAGATGTTGTATCGACTAGACCGCGAGCAAATGCAGCACAGAGAAGGTATCCGAAAGCATACTGCAACAATTAGATAATGGAATTCAGTCAGGCGGGGTATTGCTACTTACACCTTGCTGGAGCATACCACTCATAAGACCACGTGCCTCCTCAGGACAATCTTCGAGAGCAGTGGCGGCGGCATTACCATAAAGACCACCCATGGCAACGCCAAAAAGGGCTCTGCAAGCTAGAAACTGCTGGTAGGTTTGACAGAAACCAGTGCCCTGATATTTCGTCAGCGACTGTTCGGACATATCTCGTAGATCTCTTGGCATCGGCCTTGCCAAGCCCAATGTGACAGGGGTTTCTGTAGGGCTGTACTCACAAGTTCAAGAACAATGAAGAGAAGATTGTTAACCACGAATGGCCACTTTCGACCGTATCGATCACTCGCAATACCGAAGGCGATAGAGCCAACGGATCGGAACATGAGAACGAGAGTAATACCCCATGTGATGTCGGTCTTGGATTTGTCGAAGGTTTTGCTCAGACTTGTAACGGAGAGAGATACGGAGAAGAAATCGAATGCGTCCCATGTCTGTATGTCATGAGTTAGTTATTGATAAGATGATGTACTTTGGAAGAGGAGCGTACCCAGGCCGCGAAGGCTACAAAGAAGAATGCCCATTGTTGGGAGTTCAGCATGCGCACGAGTTTTATCGGATTCGGCACATTGTGCATGGGAGGTTTGAGTGAGGAGAATCTTGTGGCTGCGTAGCGACCTGGGGACATGCCCTCATGAGGTGCGCGAGTGTTGTACTCGTCTTGAGTCATTGTGGGCTATTGTTATCGTACAAAAGGTTGTAGGTAGTGAAGACGTCTGGATGACGTTTGTGGAAGTGACCCTCTTGGGCGACGAGTTGGCGTTGAGTACTATCAACAACGAACTATAAATGGAAGGAAGTCACCACGATTGATGCGTATGAATGCGAGTGAGTAAGGTATCAGTAAAGACACACAGTCAACGCTGGTTATCGAAAGGCCAACCTACTCCAAGCGAGGATCATCCTCACTTATATACTCTTCCCCATCTCCCCCAACTTGACCAACTCCTCCAAAACTCAATGCACCATCTCCGAACCGCGAGCGAATATCCCACGAACCTATCATACCCTTACGATACAAGCATCAGCAGGGATCAGAAGAGTCGGGGGGTCCCCATAATTCGTAGATTAGAGGGTGCCGGCTCCGGAGACGTGATGTTTTGATTCGGCATCTACGAGGTAGTGCTGCAGATCTCGTGTTGGGTGTTGCAAAGGCAGGGATCTCTGCTGTTGCGTGCAATCGTTGCTGAGATCCACGTTACATCACACCGTGAAAGATTTCCTGTCCCTGTTGCGATATCTCAGCTTGTGTAAGCCATCTCGATTTGTGATTGCTCTCACAAGCAACTCCCAAACTTGTCCAAGCAACGCGGGTCAACAATATCAAAATGCCTTCTTCTCCCTTTCTCTCTTCAAGTAGCCTGACGTAGTTGCCTTCCCCTCACGACTCATAGACTAGACGTGCCTCCTCCGCACTACTCAAACCTGGAGAAGCTTTCTCTATCTCCAAGTGTCAGTCCCCGCTTCATCCCGGCACACGACGGCCGATAAAGTGGAGAGAGATGGCCGGGGCTATTCTAGTTCGAGTAAGCGGCTCCTGGGGGAATCGGCAATCCGGCATCTGAAGTGGAGCCCATGTGCCTACGACTTGACATCACCAGCTGGCATCACTCAACTTGCACTTTTGATCAAGAGCCATTTTGAGGAAGAATACGGGACGAATGACTCAGAAACACCAATATCATTCGATAGATTCATCCCTGGAAATTAACGCCAGCATCGTATACCAATTAAACACCAACATAAGGTCTCATCCTTCAGCACTGACCTTGAGCTTCAACCCTCCTCCTCCGCGTGTCACCCCCATGAAAGCATCCCTCCACAGCTTATGCGTTTCCACAAGCTTGTTTCCCCAGAAAATCCCTCTTACTCAAATCCAGCCCATCACTTACGCCCGCTGATCTCTCTAGCTCGTCAGCTAAACCTTTTCCAATCCATCGTTTCAAGCTTGAATGTAACCGAAATCCAACCTCTTGCCGGGCCTTCCAGAAGGCTTCTAGAAGCGTGATACTTTGTCATTCGAGCCACCATATCACGGACTACTTTACATCATTCCCGAATCCCCGAAATACAAGAGCCCCGGTGTAATGAGCCTCGTTCAAATCTGGTTACCGGACTTGCCATGTTACTTGTCAGTTATCAACAATTCCATTGCCATGAGCTATCCTCGGCCATATTTCTGATGTCCGAATAACTTTTGCTGGTTGAAGATAGTGAAGTAGATGTGGTTGGTGTCTACGGCCCACTAGCTTACGTCCTTCACAACACTACCGTAATCTGGGTTCGTCATTCAGGGATATAGAAATAGACACTATCAGACCATGACGGGTGAACTCGGGGCTGGTGTAAGTCAAAGTTCATCTAGAACCCTAGTAGCCAGATACACAACACTAGAGCAGGAAGCTCAGATCAACAGTCGCTTGAGAGTTTCCTAGCCTCAAACCAAAATCGACATACTTGGTGCTCGGATAGGTTCTATCCATATCAGGGTTGGTTACATGCACTTCACAGCAAACATGGGTTGTAACTGTTGGTGTCTCGAAGGAAAGGAGAACACCGACTTCTTGAATATATCGACTGGGTACCTCTAGGTACCAAAAAAGACTCTCCCCAACGCCCTTCCAGGTTATATTGGGTATTCCTTCGCAACGTAGTCCTACAAAAACCCTGGCAAGTCTCTTGTTAATGTAGCGATCCCCCGACTTCACCATTATGATCTTGCATTTGCCCAAAATTTGATACCAATCGCTAAAGACCCTCATTATTTCTGTTGAAAATTATTCATAGCCTCGTCTCTTACTAAACCCCCCCGCCCATGAAAGCCGCAAGATCATCGAGATCAAGGAGCTGTCGCTCAAAGGCTTGGCAAAGCTCTGGTGCAGTCATATCCTGGCTCGTCGTCTGTCCATCCTGAGGAGGCACAATCCCATTTGCCATTTCTGGGCTAGGTTGTTGTTTGATATCGGGTACTGTTCCGTGGGTCGTATTGGACGGTGGTGGCGAAACTGTCGTAGGGGTGGATGCTCCCCCAGACCCGTTGATGGTTGTAACGCCAGGTCGTCTTGCCAGAACAACAGGAGGCTCACTGTCGCCACGCACAGACTCTGAGACAGATCGAGGATTGCCTTGACCTGAGACGCTACCTGCATGGTTGGTCTGCTGGTCATAGTCCATCGCATCCGGGTTGGTGTCAGCGTTGGATGAGATTTCGTCCTTAACACCCGCACCGTGAGATGTCGAGCCATGGCGCAAGGAGCCACCATTGGCAGCCGCAGCATCGTTGTTAAGCACTCTTTGCATGACGGTGAGATGTCGAAGCCAGCTGCCCATCAGAGGCCAGTTCTCAGTGCCATCACTCATAAATCGTAGACCATCCTTGACAATGTGAGCGGCGGTCTCGACAGCGTTGGGCGGTGTGAGGCCCTTGAGAGACAGGTAGGCAACAGTGGCACTGGCTGTAAAGGCTGAAAATAGCATGAAGATCGGGAAGCAAGGGGTGTGGTCCT
Organism: Fusarium veterinarium; assembly: GCA_019191175.1. Classification (NCBI taxonomy): domain Eukaryota; kingdom Fungi; phylum Ascomycota; class Sordariomycetes; order Hypocreales; family Nectriaceae; genus Fusarium; species Fusarium veterinarium. Next base: position 24,857 of record JAHARR010000208.1, read on the forward strand.
TCTCAGAGCCTGCCTCGACAGCGGTCAGTAGAGAGATCGTGCCGTGGCAGGAAGTAAAGAGCCGATCAATGATATCGTGACATCGAGCGTTAAGGCGGAATGACTCTAGGTTGAAGTTGACTGAAGTAACTTCCTGCAACAGACGCCTTCGATGGACAAAGATCGTTGCGCAATGTAGGAGGCAGTGGAGCATGGCAAAGGTGTAGCCAGAGCCCATCGTCATGTGTAGGTTGATCTGGCCCGGCTTGTCGACGAACTGCATGGGCAAAGAAGCTCGAAGACCCTCGATCTTGGCAATTAAATCGCCACAGTCCTCCTCGCGGAAACTCGCGAGGGTAGTAGTGGTAAGCATTCCAACAACGTCACGCCAGATTGTCGATGCCAAGACGATATAACCAAACTCTCCAATCTCGGATGGTGGTTGGCCAGGTGGAACGGCAGTAGGATCAAGCTGCTGTCGCAAGGTCTTGACAAAGACAGCGTTGCCAAATGCAAAGTTGATGTCGGAGCAAGGCAAAGGCACGTCTGCGGTGTCGAGGGGAGACAGTGCGGCGAAACGTCCCGGTGTGCTGGTTAAAAGGCAATCCAAGATGTAAATAAGCCAAACAGTACGCCGAAGAGATTCATCCCGTAAGAACATATCGCCATCTGGGGACGCATGATGGCTGTTCAAGATGCGATACATCTGAACCATGCGTGCCGCTTGCCCCAAGTAAATGTAGGCACGAACGGCATTTCGCGAGCCCCATTCGTGGATAATGATCAAGCATAGAGCCTGAATGTCGACGAGATTAGGATGATCTAAGTTTTGGTTGATAAGGGTCATGGCCTTGGTAGCAAATGTCTCTGCAGCTTGAGTAGGACCTCCATATCGGCGGATCAGACTCGGAGAGCTCCTGGAGACAGCATCAAGTTAGCAGTGGGGACTTGGCATGAAAATGGCGTCTAGATCAGTGACTCAAGGTATTGCGGCCATCATGATGAAGAGAAAACAGGCTGTGATTCGGAATGCCGTGGTTCGGGAAGCCTCGGCTCAAATCCGGTCTACGGCGTGTCGAAGCTCAAACCGGTGTTACCGTCACCGGTCGGTGGATCCACATACCGGGGAGTGAGCGTGTGAGGGATAATTCGAAAATGACATGAGGTAACGACAAAACAAGAGTAACGTACCTGGCGGCACAAGTCAAAAGACCGTAGACCAAAGCAGCGTCCAAAGATGCGCTCTTCAGCTGTTGTACAAAAGAGGGCTTGTGAAACGCAACACAAGCTGGAAATGTTTTCGATACAACACGTTCACACTCGGCGATCAGTTCGGGAGTGAGCCTAAGTGCTGCAGTTAGCAAAACCGAAGGAAACAGAGACCGCGAATGGGGTCTAGGGGGTGGCACGGCCCGTCTCAACCTCCAGGGCCTGCACTTCAATGACCCAAGAATCAGAAAGAAAAAAAACGCTGGCGTGTATCTTCGAGAGTTCAATTCAAGATTTCAGGAAACCACAAAGAACAATGAAATATAGCCAAGTTAGAACTCGACTCATATCGTCTCGAAAGATACAGCTCTGGAGTTTCACAGGAGACTCTGAAGAGAATTCTCGGGGGCTCCCCGTAAGCCGACGGCGATAAAGTGGGTCGCGCGATCGGGGAGAGCAACCAAAGAAGCGCGGGCGCGGGTGTGGTAATGAGAAATGGGGAACAGGGCAGGGGTACGGGGGCCGGCTAAGGGGCTGATGGAGGCATGTCGAGTGGGCGGCTAGCCACTCGGGCAAGAAGACGAAGCTACCTGAGGGTGCCAAAGTCTTATGATGAGACGAGACAGGGAAGCGAGGCGAAGATGACTCGTCTGCCGGTCCACCCGGGGTTAAGAAGAGCAGTTTGACAAGACAACTGGCAGATGCCGCATCTGTCGGGGCTGTTTATGCTGACGCGCGACAGTGAGGGCTGTGATAAGATCCGAGTGTGGGGAAATGGCTGTCGGAGAATAGCAACGACAGAAGAAATAGGACAGAAACAATAGACAACAATGGAAATGGACGGCATACTTATCGGAACCTGTTTGAACATGACGAGCAGCACTGGAGCCTACCACAGGCTGTCGCGCTTCAGCAACAACGCCAGGTCCTGCAGCAGGAAGACTGTCGCGAGGTGGCCGATGAGGATTGGCGTGTCGCGCTGGGCTTTGACCATGGTGATGAGCCATACTCTCTGAAGGCAGATAGCAGTCATGCATTCCCTTTGCGCAGTTCTTGCATGGCGCTCGGCCATTCTCATAAACGCATTTTGTCTTGCCCTTGCGACAACGCACGCAAGCACCGCCAGCCCTGAGGGCGGTAGAGCGTACAACGCCAGACGACATGGTCGGCGGCGGACTATTGGAACTGTGAGTCTGGGGAACGATTGACGGCTGTAAGGGTATTGGTAAGAAAATGCTGCTGAGGATGATGAAATGGTAGCGAAAATGGTTGATGAAAGGAAGAAATTCTCGGGGTGGGCTCCGTGTGAAAATAACGGCAGAGGACCGGAGGGCCCCGTGTGAGGAAGGAGGAGGCAAGCGAGGCCGAACGGAAGGCACGCGCGAATTTGGGGGATTTTCGGGCGGCTGAACAAGGCGGGAGCCGCTACCACGACTCACATAGAAAATGGTAGAAGTTGAAGAACAGAACAAGATAAAAAGTCTGTTGCTGCAGCGAGTTCAGCAGAAGGAATAGCTTACGCACTCGTTAGGAAAGTTGGTAGGCGAAAACAACCGAAATGGCGGCGCCGTGCGATCGGATGAAGGAGAGGACCCAAGCCCGGGGCGATCAAACTGAGTCGGAGAGCCTTTACCTAAGTCCGGCTGTCCAGGCAATTCGCACACAATGTCCAGACAACAGCAGGAAAATGGAAATAACAGTCTCAGACTACTATGAACAGTAGAAACAAGATCTTTCACAAAAAATATCGCGTGTATGGGGCAAGATGGGAGGAAGTGGAAATGAAGAGGAGAAGGGGGCGGAGGAAGCGGAGGTGACTGGCAAGGCAAAAGCACGAGAGGGCGACAAAGCGGACAGGACAGCCTGAAGACAAAGGCAGGAACATCAACAAAAGAGGCAGAAGAAACGGGGGACGGAGAACGGGAAACGGAGGAGAGCCACGGGGGTGTGTGGGTCGTAAACCGACAGGGCAAAGGTTGAAAGAAATCCGCACCCGAACGTTACAGGCCTTCGATAACTGAGGACAGACCTATGAATCAACTGAGCTCTGTCCGAAAGACAAGAATAATCCATAAGTGCACGTCATATATTACAGCGCCTATGTATCGAACCCATGCCTGAGGAACCTTAAGATGAATAAAACGTCGCGATTCAACAGGTATCATTCAAGATGTAGCTATTTTATTGTGACCCCCATGGAAATGAAGCTTGGAAATCATGCTCGGCCGCTGCCCGCACCGCAAACCAAATTCAGCGCTACGGCCTCTCGGCATCGGGTTTTCAAGGGGGCCGTAGTGTCATCGACGTGCAATCACTACAATGGCTGAGAAGTCGTCTAGTTGGGCATACAAATAGAGGCGCAAGGCATCAAGTAAATGATGGAAAGTATTCGTGAGTACATAGGAAGTGGCCATCGTCAGGCTTTCACATTCTCTTCTTGACAAAGAGGGTCTGATCATAAACATCTCATCCAGCTTCCGGGCTCCATACGCCGGCGTTTAAAACGGTAGCGGGGCCACCTACGGAGTCTACAACAACCTGAAAAAACAAAGGAACAAGCAAGCAACCAAAACGCGGGCGCAAATAAGGTATTCAAATCGCGACCAGGAACGAGATACGTACCTGCCGTATGTGCATGCCACACCGTCCTGCGCAGGTCGACGCATGAAATTGTCGCGAGGTTTCATCACAGTCGCTACGATCTGACTATCCCCAGAATCCCCAGGACTGATCACAATAAGCCTCTCATTTGACAGACAGCTTCGTTGATGTAACCGCGGTGGCATCAGCGGCATCATCGTCTGCAGGGCAGAGATGGGTCGTTTTTCGGTTGTTTTGGCGACGCGCCCCGAGCATCGGTATACCCGGGGTGTCGGTAACGTCGGAGTCCATCCAGCATTGATTAAGCTTCATCCTTCTCTGATCACCACACATCGACCTTTGTATGAACAGGCGATATGAGTTCATTAAAAAGCACGGTTGTTTGTCGCCCGAATTCCAACGTTGTGAAACCCGTAAAAACTGGTAGCCATGCCGATTTTATTCGCGCCGTCACCGGGGCCTAGTGGTTTTCATTTCCCCTTCCCCAGGCCGAACCGCCCGAGGTTTCCCCCCTGGCATTCACCATTCACCGCCGATATTGTTCCCCCGGACACTCACCACAGTGCACACAAATTTGATGTCAGAATTGTCGGGTGGGGTGTTCGGCAGTCCCATCAGTCTCCAGACCTGGGGCTTGTCCATCGCTTTGCCCTCCGAGTCTGGAGACAGGCTTTTAAGTATCCAATTTCCCTCTCAAAGAATACTTGTTGGTGTTCAAACTGCTGAGCGGTCGATCACCATTCCGAAAGGCGAAAGAGATCTCCTTGTTTTCTCAATGTAGGACAAGCAGGCGCCTACTACGTCGCTGTCATCTCCTGCATCCATACGTTGTAGTCAATATCGAAAGTACATGTGAAGCTCAGCCATTTGGTGTCACCGTAAAACACGAGCTGTTCTACTGCAGCATTACAAATGAACAATATCACCAAGTGGCTTCAATAGCCGCCGCCGTGCCGTCCATGGCCTATTCCTTAGCCCTCAGTCGTGGTGGCCCCCAAGGCTAGAGCTTTGGAGCCTCAACATCCCATAGCTGTATCTCTATGACATTCACTCAACATTTTCCCATATGTTACTCGCTTTTGTATACAGACAGACAATGGCGACGATGTCTTATTTGTGCACTCTGCAGCCCTTTCTTTATTGGTTCCGGGCCGGCAAATAATGATCCGAGCCAGGCCCGGGGCTATCAGTACCCTCCACTCTCTTCCCCTCCTTGTGGCAGCCTGTTTCGTCGGCGCGTGAAGGAGCAATAAGAAGATCATGTTTTCCTTCAAGACAGCCCTATTTTCAATATCACACGCAGGCCGCTGGATAAGTGGTCAGAATCACCTTATCCCCCGTACTTGACATGTCCTGTGACACTTCCGGATAGCAATGGATGTGGCCGGACATGGTCCAGGTATTGTCGGGACTGTTACCTCCACTCCGCCCGGCGGCGCCAGCTTTCGAGTCTCCAATGTCAATATCCACAGGACAGAACGGTTTCGTTTTCAGAGCAACGTTTGAGTATTTTCTACGCTCACCCTCTCACAGAGACATGCGGCACCCACCCTCCGTGCCCGGCCGACAATTTCACCCATTCGCAGGCGCGCTCCTGCTCTGGTGATAAAAAGGAGGCGCGTCTCCGGCAGAAGCATTATGGTGGGGCCGTTTCCGAGTACAGCACAGTGGTTTTATGATGCGGCGGCACCGTACCGTAATTATCACCGTCACTGAGTTCGGATGGAATGAATTCCTACGCGCCCAGTAACCAATTCCTTTGCCTGCGTCCTGTACAGTATATATAGGGATGTATTGTCTTGCTTCGTAGTAAAACCATAGGGCTCTGGACACTCAACCGCTGATGGTACCGGCTGTTGCTGCCATGGTGCTTCCACAACCAGGCCGGCAGATTAAATGCAAAAACGGTACCCACCTCCGTCTTGATCACGCAGACGACCGGTGTCGTTTTGACAGGGGGCGGGGAAAGGGCACAACGATCCGTGGGCTAGCGCTTCTGACCGAACTTGTTCAGCGCCGCGGAATTTCGGAGGTATCCTCTTCCGACCCGTATTCAAGCTTTCATCCAAGCTTTGTTCAGAGACGAGCACCAACATATTGAACAAACAGAGATTCGTCCAGCTTGTTTAGCTGACCAGCTATCTTGTTGATGATTTTGATTGATTCCTACTGCATTCCCATCATACATGTATCATCTAAAATAGAACACATGTTCTTCCTCTATAACATCCCATTTCATCTTGACAGAATGCATTCATTTATGCCTTAGTCTCACGAACAGGAAGGGTCTTCTCTTTCTTGCCGCCCTCCTTCTTTTCGGTCTTCTCTGCTTCCTTGGGGGTCTCCTTGATAAAAGGCAAGAACTCAGGCTCGCCAGGAATATACTTTCGCAGCACCTCGGGCACAACGAGTCCTTCCTCTGTTTGGTAGTTCTCAAGAATGCAGCATAGTGTTCGCTCAGTAGCACAGAGTGTCTATAACGATGAATTAGCGATATGATCCCAACAAGCGAGGGTATCATCCCAAGACTCACAGCGTTCAGAGCATGGACATACTCCTTCTTTCCACCACCAACGATCTGCTTGCCCTTCTTTGAACCATGGCGAATCTCGAGCTCTCTGGTCTGGTAGTCTGTGCAGTTGGAGCAAGAAACAAGCTCCTTGTATTCCTTCTGGAAGGGGAACCATGCCTCCAAGTCGTACTTCTTGGCAGCAGCGTTGTTCAACGCACCTGTGACGATACCCACGACCTGGTAAGGAAGTCCAAGGGACTTGTAAAATTCCTCGGAGTTGGCCATCATTTGGTCAAACTGGTCCCAGCTGTCATCGGGGCCACAGAGGACGAACTGCTCAACCTTCTCGAACTGGTGCACGCGGAACACGCCCCAGGCATCACGACCGTGGCTACCGGCCTCCTTTCGAAAACAAGTGCTGTAACCGCAGTACTTAATAGGGAGCTCAGAGGGCTGGATCCACTCCTCGGCATGAAGGGCGGAAAGGGGCTGCTCGCTGGTGGCAATCAGGTATCGATCCGACTCGGAAGGTGTAGGTCCTTCGGAAACACGGTACAGCTCCTCGTCAAATTGAGAGAGCTGTGCAGTCTTGGCCATCTGGTCGCGGTTGAGCATGAAGGGAGGTTGGTTAGGGGTGTAGCCTGCAGCACAGATTTCGTTAACGGTGCATGATAATTTGGATTTAAGTATGCATACCCTTGTTGAAGAGGAAGGCTGTGGCATAGTTGACGAGTGCAAGGTTCCTGTCAATGTCAGTCGTTGTCGCCCTTAAAGCCCTTCTGACTTACAGGAACATGCCGTAGCCAGTCAAGCAGTAACCTCGGTGGCCGACCAACTTGACTCCTCGAACAGGGTCGTATCCGCCAAGTCGCAGCAGCACATCGTGGTGGGAAAGAGCAGCTTGCTTGGTCTTGTCGAAAGTCTCAGGTTCCCAAGTTCGCTCGATGGTGTTGTTGTCTTCGTTGTCGCTGACGTGGACAGAATCGTGCACATAGTTTCCGACGAGCTTTGCCTTGACTTTGAGCTCGGCATTCTTTGCCGCGGCAAGCTCCTCCTGGATCTTCTTCTTCTCTGTCAACTCCTCCTTCTGCTTAAGTAGCTCGGTCGCGTCCTCCTTGGCTCGTTTCTTGAGGCCAATCTCCTTTTGAACGCCATTTATTTGTGTACCGATCTGTGTAACTCCATACTGAGCTTCCAAGATGTTAGCTGGTGCAAATAGATCATAAAATTGTAAAGATATTCAATGACTCACTCTTGCGCGCATCTTGCCAAAGGGCAATAACCTCGTCAACCAGCTCTACAGGAGCATGTCGGCGACGCTGACTCTCTCGAATCTTCTCGGGGTTTCCGCCGCGCTCCTCGATAAAATCCTCAATGTCCAACATCTTGGCGATTCGCGATGGTACGATATTCGTTCAATCTGGTTGAGCCTAGTGGTGGATTTTTTTATCGTTGTTGATAGCCCAGGAAGGAGGGGGAGGGGCAATTGCTTCGATCACCTGACTTGGATGGAGGGGTCTTTTTTCGATTTGGACTTTCTTGGTAGTGGAGACTTGATTAAGGCAAGTGAATCAAGAAGCAGTGGAGAATGTTCAAGTATTGCTGTAGAAAAGAAGACCGTTATACCAAATCTCAAGCTAGGTACCTTAGGTATTTATTGATAAAGTATGCGTAAGAAATACTCTACCACATTTGAAAATTGAGTCACGTCAAGGTCTCACCCCGTGGGCGAAGGACGCCGGGTGAGTAATTGAGCGTTGCTATAAGCATATGAGCCAATCACACATTTGATATGTTATGTTATGTTATGTTATGTTATGTGTATTTTTCGTCTGGGTGGCTGTAACGAAGCCAAATCTCCTACTGGA
>JAHARR010000209.1:0-31945 GCA_019191175.1 Fusarium veterinarium
ACTAGATTGATCCTCAAGTGTGAAAATTAACCCTATTTTAATTGGATATTAACCCTACTCGCGTATCTAACAATTCCCAGCCGCCAATCTAACAGCCGTCTACCTATAAATATTTCTATTATTTCTTTTATTTATTTTCCATATTTAAATAGTAATTTTTTAACCTCTTTTTCTACTTTTTATAAAATTTGACGCACTTGATAAGCATGTGTCCGATGTTTGGGTGAATTGCATCTGTTCTGTATAACTTGTGTCCTGCTTGCTCCCTGTGATGGGAGCGTCTGGAGTGCTGGACCCAGGGTGGGGTCGATACGTACCTAGGGCGCACGGGGCAGACCGCAGAGACTATCAACGCGTCTACGCGTCTACGCGCCTGCCCGCTTCCTCTCTTTCCTTTTCATCGTAGTATCCTCGCAATACAGAGGCATTACCTCTTGAGTTGATCTCATCCGGCCCGTGACATGATGAGCAGGGGTTGGGTCAACGATTCAATCATTCAAGAGAAGGAAACTGTGAAGGGTTCTAATACTGTAAATTATAGCTATAGAGTCCTCATGCGTTTTACATTCGAGCTGAGGAAAGAAGAAAGAAAGAAGGAGAAAAGGACAGAAAGTCCTTCAATAAAATAGACTAAGTTGTTACCAGAGCAATAGTGTTCAGACCAGCAGGGCCTAGTCTGTTACACCTGGCATTAGGGGCCTCCTCATCACCCGGCCACATGTAGTCGCACTTGTCCAGTAGCGTGGGCTGGAAATTTGGAATGGGCGCAAAATATCAGGCTCCTGGAGATTGCCAAGGGCTACGTTATCGTAACCCATTTGTCGCAGAACTACGGAGGTCCACGTCAAAAGTCCTTGCCTCAGCTGCCACACACTAAGGAGCGCCACAACGTAGATACTTGAGATACATCAGAGCCACTATAATAAGAACAGGAATTAGTTGGCTTAGCGACTCTTCTGAACCAGTAAGCCTTTTTGCTAGTGGAAAGGGGGTGCTGAGCTTATAGGGCGCTTAGGGAGTGAAAGAAAAAGACGGACGTACTCCTGTGTACTTCTCTTAAGCTCTCCCGAATTTAGCGCCTTGGCAGGCAAAAACATTTGACGCGGTCCTCCGTAGCCTGCCACACTACTGCAGCTGCCTCTGCCTAAACAGGCAATACGCTCAATTGTGTATAAAGGAGCTGGACAGCCTCAGTGCATCCTCTCGAGAAGTTCTTGCTCTTTAGATAATTCCCATCAATTTACTGATGCCATCTCTGATCCCTGTGGAGCCAATTGTCTGACAAACAGTGACTACCTGACTAGGTTTAGCAGCTCAAGCTGAATTATCCTGCGCTAGAAGCGATGGACGGAATCAGGGGGCAAGCCTTGTAAGCCCCAGGTTTTCTTGGAACGATGGCTACTGTAATACTAGATACGGGAACTGAACGAAGATGTAACCCAAGGACGGCAGTCAGTGGCTGCGCTATGTAAAGAGGTGATTCTTTAGATCTGTCGGTAGCTGAACTTCTCGTCGATGTTTCGATAGCGCTCACGCTCCTTTCGATCCTTGAGAAGACAAGCAATGCATAGAATGAAAATGGCGTCAATGCCTGCAAATTACTGGTTAGATTCTGCTGCTTCAAATATCCCAAACTCCCGAATATTAGAGGTTAAAAACGTACCAACAATGCCAAAGACAACGGTAAAGATGTTGTTGATGTGAAAGTTGGAAAACCTTGCCGTGGACGCCGCGCAGCCGCGGAGTAGAGCGGCACTCGCGGGACTGGTGCACGTTGTGTCCATAACGAAGGCGGGCGTGGTGCTGTTGAAGTAGCCACAGCACTCAAACTAGAATCCTTGCTGTTAGTCAAGCTTGTCTCGTTGTCGCTAAGTATACGATGGCCGACATACGGAGTTCTGGATTAGGCTCTGAATCTCAGGTTCTTGAGCAATATAGATATTAAAGAACTGCTCCTGGATCTTTAACGTCATGACCCAAAGGAAAACTCCCACACACATGGTGAATATCGCACATAGAGTCACCATGTATCCAGAAACCTTGAGAATGCTGCGGGCGGGCATGACGAGCCCAGGGAGCGTAGTGGCAAAAGTAACGAGAATGAAGACGGCATTGACGATACCTGCAGTCAAAGGAAAGCGCTGGTAGAGCAGCTTGCGTGTAGCATCTTCGCCGTCGAAGGGTGCATCGTTCATCTGGCTTCGGACAACCAGCGAGAAGACCAACTCGAGGATGCCCGATCCGAGGAAGAGGATGTCAGCGATGACAGCCGTAAGGAAGACAGCGTTAACCATGGTGGCGGATGGCGTGGTAATTGAACAAGCGAAAGGAACTGTTTAAGCTGATATCGTAGGTTGCTGGCTATCGAATGCCTCCATCTCGTCCCACTCTTTTCGATTGATTACGTTCTCGGAACTGCTGCTGATTGACGACCGGCGTCTGGAATATTGAGCCTCGTCGAGAGGTAGAATCAAGCAATAGACTGATCTAAAGGGATTAACGCTCGAGAGTGGCGAGAACCTCGAAGTCGTCAAATTGTATAGACCAAATGAAAGAAAGACGGCCTGAAGGCAAGCCCCGAACCCAATACGGAAAACCCCGTTGAAGTAGGTGAAGGTGAAAGTGTAAGAAACTGAAGAAGAAAGGCACAGACAACTCCCACAGTCACGCAAGAAAGGAGACGATGTGAGACAAAGGCGAGGCAGATGCACAAAAAGACAAAGAAAAAAAGCCGAAAACACTAAGGACAGGTGCACAGCACGACAAAGCTTGGGCCAGTTAGAACATTTAGCGAGTCGACCAGGCGGGCCCTGCCGCTGCACCGTAAACCATTTCAGGGCATCTCAGGAACTTCCAGCGCCTTCAGGGTGAGACGGGGGCGACGTGTGTGGTAGGCATCTGCCAATGGTAGCGATGGAACGACGTGGAGTGTCATGGGTGTCAAAGGGGCCACCTAGGGGGGCTTTCAGGGGCTTACGCGGCCCGTGGACGATTCCTGAGTGGCGGCGTCACTGACGCCCTTCTCCAGCTGGCTTCTGATTTCCACGTCTCTCCAGGTCACTCCTTCTTGCTCCCAATGAGCTTCATCCCCATTAGGCGACGAGCGTCACTCATTTATTAGCATCCGACGCCGAGCATTCCCTCTTTCCTTCCGCGTTCTCTTTAACCTTCTTTCCTTTTACTTCCATCAACGCCATAGATTCTATCCCACTCCAACTTCGAGCAATTTTCACGAATTTCTTCCTTCAATGCCTGCTGACAGGATTTTCACGTTACTACTCACATCTTCGTCCTTTGAATCAACCAAGCACACACTCGCACTCCACGAGTAACCACCAGCATGGGCGACTCGTACTCGGCGGGCTCCACGGCCTCGGCCGCGAACCGTCCACCGACCATTGACACCGTCGGGTCTCAGGAGACTCAGGCTCAACCCCAGCCGAGCATTGATACTACGCGCCTCCATAGCATGGATGCCAGTGACCCCAAGCGTCTTCACAGCCTCGAAATTCCTCGACTCGATCATGCTCGTTCTCCTCCCTCACCCCATGTCGACATCAATCCCGCTCTATTTCGCAAGCAGACCTCGCTCGACGTCGATGACTACTTCACCGGCCCCCGTGACATCCAGAAGCATTCAAAATGGCCCCTCATCCTGCAAATGCACGGCTCTATCAGCCCCAAGCTGATTGTGCCTTTGTTGATTGCCGGAGGTTGGGCGAGCGCCGTTACAGTCATTACCATGAAGGTTTACTCGCTTAGAATCGACTCTGTTCTTCTCACCATCCTCGGTTTCGTCGTCGGTCTTAGTCTGTCCTTCCGATCTGCTACTGCCTACGAGCGATACGCTGAAGGTCGTCGATACTGGGGCATGCTCATCATGGCTTCCCAGACCCTTGGTCGTACCTTTTGGATTCATGCCGAAGATCCCAAAGGTCAGGACCCTCGCGAGACCCTCCTCCAGAAGATCGGCGCCATGAACCTTATCGTCGCCTTCAGCGTGTCGCTCAAGCACGCTCTTCGCTTTGAACCTTACAGTGCATACCCGGACCTTCAGCACCTGATCGGCCACCTGAACACCTTTGCTAAGGAGGCCACGTTACCCGACCCTGATGTTACTTCAATCAAGAGGAAGAATATTTTCAAGTCGACTGGGGAGTATCTTGGCGTCTCCTTTGCTACTAGCAACCCTCGCAAGCTCCTTAAGAAGACTGACCGACCTCTGGGCAACCTGCCTCTGGAAATTCTCAGTCATCTGGCCATCATCATCGACCGCATGTCTGCCAACGACCAGCTCCCTGTTCCCATGCAACAGACCGTCGCGTATAACCACCTTATTTTGATGAACGACGTCATGGTCGGCTGCGAGCGTGTTCTTAACACTCCTCTCCCTATTGCCTATACCATCGCCATCAGCCAGATCACCTTTGTCTACGTCATGCTCCTTCCATTCCAGCTTGTTGGCCCTCTCGAATGGATTGCTATTCCCGCCACCATTGCTGCCGGATACATCATCTTTGGACTCCTCTTTATCGGCCAGGAGATCGAGAATCCCTTCGGTCACGATGTCAATGATTTACCCCTTGAGATTTACTGCGACCAGATTGCCCATGATTTGGATATCATCGCGACCTACGATAAGCGCGAGCCGGATTCTTTCCTCCTGAGCAATGAGAACATGCCCCTGTACCCCCTCAGCTGTGCCCCGGCCAGCGTGTGGATGAAGCGCAGTGACCAGAAACTCCGTGAAGCTATAAAGGAGAAGCCTGTGACCATCTTTCAGTGGCGCAAGAACATGGCTCGCAAGAAAACTGTCGGCTCGAAGTACGGCACACACAACGAAAACATGAACCCCGGTGATTACAAGGTCTAAAAATAATGTTAAACATATTTTATTTCTATTCCCTGTCGATGTATGCTCGCTGGATTTCAGAATGACCATTATCTATAACAACGACGCATCAAGATTGGTAATTATCCTGTGTTTTGATCTACGTTAAGTAATGCGGATTGATTAGTTATTGGAATAAATTTCATTCATCCATTCTGAACCTCCAGATTGCGGTTTACGCTGCGACAGAGAAAGGTATCTCCGAAAACCCAGGGACGGGCATGTGGAAGGAACTCTGTGCGGACTTTGACATCCCGGAGGACGACGTTGACATGGAGAACTTATTCATCGGTGATGCAGTAGGCCGCACAGCCTCCCTGGGCAAGGTATGGATGGGGTTGCGCGATGGCCGAAGACTTCAGCTGCTCGGACAGGAACTTCGCACACAACGTGGGCATCAATACCAGACGCCAGAGAAGTACTTCCTCGGCGCAAAGCCTCGGAGTTTCGCGTGGGACCTCGACATCTCTGACTATCCCTTCCCGGAGCCGTCAAACTCGGGGGAGTCCGGTATCGTCGGGAAGACTAACGACAAGGAAGGATATGGTCTTATTTTATGGGCCACCTGGGCCTGGTTCTCCGTTCCCGAGACCAGCGGTCGCAGCCTCGAAAGCATGGATCACCTCTTCGAGCTGCCCTGGTACAAGATCGGTCTTTACAGCAACAAGGATGCCAAGGAGAAGGATCAGGCTCGCGATGAGAAGCAGCGTATGGCTGAGGAGAATGACGCCCATCGTGTTGAGATTAAGAACAAGAGCCAGCAGGTTGTTTAAGGAATACGGGATTATAGCCATAGGATAGGATAGGACATATAGTGAGCTAGTTTGTCTGCCACACTGGGACATGGACTACGGCAAAATGCTATGAGCGTTACGAATTAGTATATGAATATCTATATGCCTCTTTCCAAGACGCATTGGCCCTCAAACTCTTCCCCTGAATGTGAATTGGTGACAGAACCTTAGGGTTAATATTTAGGCTTTAGTCTAAGGTTGTTTGTGACGGTCGGGTTTCCCAATGTGATAAACCAAGCTTATTGGGTTTATTCTGGCAGGGGATCAGGGCGTTTTACTGAGCAAGAGTATTGTCACGTCTGGTAATCAGTGTTGCTAATAATATAAACAATATGATATTGCCAATATGGACCTCTTCGCAATATTATTGTATTGTCAAGGGGTGCATATTGTATTACCCAATATGAACATGACTCATATTGTATTTATTGCCAAGAACCCAATATATTGGCAGTATGACAATATACCCAATATATTCCACGTGACCCCATCACTATACCGCTTCTGCACAAATCTCGTCGCCCTGAAAATCTCGTATCCCATACCATGACTTCAGGCACTCCAATGCTTCAATTATATCACTCCCAAGTCGATTTCGGCGGTCTGTAATCGTTATCTTTGCACCAGAGAAGAGTCTTTCAGGCTCTGCAGACATTGCAGGAATTGACAGTATATCCACGGCCATCTTGCTCAGGCTCGGGTAGGTTTTCTGCTGCGTCTCCTCTAGCCACCATGCAAGGGCGCTTGTAAAGCCATAAACCCGTTCAGAATTGCAATATGGCTCGTATTCGTCCATGGCGAGCGACGGCTGCAGATGCTTGTTCCTCCAATTCAAGAACTCGTTTGTGGTTGTCGATGGGACCTCGCAGAGAGGAAGCGGTGATTCCACAGGTTTATATTCGTTCCACAGCGTCTCAATCAACTTCTTTGATGACTCAGCCCACTCCTTTTTCCAGTTCTCTTGGATGTAGTGCCATTTGTGCGAAGGGTGGAGCACAATAGCTGCAACATACGCAGGCGATTCTTCAGTAAGGCGATAGTACTTATCCAACTTGGTCCAGCCCGAGTTATGCATCGGTGCCATCACCGGATCATCGATAGCTGCCTCCTTGCCGGCTTCAAACTGTGCCAATACGAAGTCCATCACCAAGAGGACATTGTCGAGTGTTGCAAACGATGACTCGAGAGCCTTGGTCGTCATCTTCAGCTTCTCCAAGAAGGACTTGATTTTCTCCAAGATGATCCAGTCCTCTAGAGAGCTCATCTCCAGCGCAATCTGCGTCCATCCATTTGTTAAAATAGCCGTCAATTGCATTTCTAAGATTCAATGCCGCCCTCAACATAGTATACCACGAGCTCCATCTTGTGGCATTGTCTCGCGCAAGCCTACGGTTGTGGGCTGATAGCAAGAAACTTTTGGCTGCGCTGAACACTCCGTTGGATGTAAACGACGAAGTTGTGAAGTCTGCCAAGAGGACCCTTCTTCGGCCACGCTTCAATATGCTTTAGTGCCACATTATGCAGGCCAGCATCGTTGCGTTCGAGCTTCTCATTGTCGGCGACGAAGAGGAAAGCTTTGGCGGCGAGGTTGATGATATGACCTTGGCAGCGGAGTCGGTGAACTTTGGGATCGTATTGGATGTCATATCGGCGTAGGAGGCCTGTGGGATGTTAGGGACAATCATTAGGAACAGTGAGTTGTACTGACCAAGCGAAAAGGATCTCATCATTGTATCGTTATTGCCAGCATTGTCCATCGCGAAATACCCAAGCTTGGAAGCAAAGCCCCATTCGTTAACCACTTCCAAAATTGCCGCAGTGAGGTGAGAACCGTCGTGCTCACTGCCGATGTCTTTCAACGCCAACATATGGTGCTCCAGCTGATCATATTCCGTGACATAGTGACCAACTAAGCCTAGGATGGCCAAAGAGTTGAGAGAAGTCCAGAGGTCGCAGCTGATGTGAATTCTTGTCTTCGCCGACTGTATGCGCTGCTTGACCTTCTCCTTCTGGTCTTCATACTGCCGCATGATCCATTTCCTGATGGTCTCGTGCGTGTTTGGAAGCCAAGTATCGATATCGTTATTGATATAGGCCAAGAGTGCTCGGAACTCTGGGCATTCCACGAGCCGAAAGGGAGAGAACAGGCTGTAATAAACCTCACATACAGCACTTCGAGCTGGTCAGGGTCGATCGAATCTCGGGATTGACCGTTGAGCCGACGGCGTTTGCGGGGATTTCTTCTGCCGCAGCACGAGCTTGTTCGAGAATCGTTCGTATCGTTGTCACTTTAGCTGTGCGCGGGGCTCCTTTTGGCAGACCGTGGCCGTCAGGAGGAGGGTCCATAAGATGTTTTGCGGGAGCCGCAGTACCCCCGGAACAGGCATATGCTCTGTCACAATGTTTGCAGCGTCACTCTTCTTTTCCGGTCCGCTGATTGTAGTACCTCGTCTCTATCTCCTCGTTTGGCATATGAGAGAAGACCCATGATGTTCTGGGCTTGGTGGAGGAGGTTGTAGAGGCTGTGCAAGGTCGAGATTTGGATGTTTGGCTTTCGTCCAAGCCATGTAACTGCTGGCTGGAAAACTCCGAAAAGTCGACTGAAATGGACGACTCTCTTCGTTGTGACCATTTTACAAACGGGAGGCGTTGTTGAGGCATGGCGATACAGTTAGTCAGTAGGCTCGATAGGGATGAAGAAAATGGGCAGAGGTGACAATAGCCAATGTCAACAGGCAACCAGTGGTAGGCCGTACCAATAGTACGTCCCCTGACGCGTAAAGGAAACGCGTGGTCGCATGTTATGTCTGATTGTCAATAAAGACGCGTGTTAAGGTGAACGCTCGCCAATAATATGCCAAGCATCCTTGTCGCTGATGTAGGGTAAAGCATGCCTGGCGCCTGTCAAGAGGCAATTTCGCCCCAGAACCAACAACCCAATAAAGTAATATATTGACAATATGTACATCCTCAAATTATATTGACACAATATGGGTTAACTATCTGGGACACAAGCTTATCATGCACGTTACTATAGTAGTCAATCAGAGTGCATTTACTGTGCCGAAAGATGAGGAATCTACCTAGATTGTTGCGATGTTATTTTGATGTTGTTGGTTAGAGATGCATCTGGAGCGGTTAGTCCGGTCGCAATCATGTAACTATCTATCATAAGAAAGGTACCCCTATCTGTGTGGTGAATGCATACAAAATTAAGTACCTTGGTTTCCTGGTCAGCCGACCCTTGGCCTAGTCACTGCACCCGTGCCTGACCCAAGGCATCCACTTGTGGATAGGTCAGGCTAAGGGGGGCCGGTCTACAGGCCCTACCCAAGTAGTAGTAGTAGTAGAGTAAACACGACCGATTTGAGCCCCGTTCCCGACTTAAAGCATTGAGAAGAAGCGTCAACCAACACTGTCAGTGGCGATCGTCAGATAGATGTGAGAAGTGTCTTGGTGAGCTGGTCCCAAAGACGGCGGCGACTATTCTCGAGCTGGGGATCACCATGGGGTTGGGCCAAGCCTTTACAGCGGTCCTCAACAAGGCCGAAGAGACCGCGAGCACCAATGATGGTTGGCTCATGGGCGAGGCGGACCGTTTTCTTGTCAAGAGCTTGAACTTCAGTCACACCTCGTGGGGGGTCAGAGGCGAGTCGCTCTCCTTCGGCCGTCGAGCCCAGGAAGTACCGGTAGTTGCCGCCAACGATCGTGCTGAGCGAGAAGCCACTGGCCGTCGAGGCGAAGCGGATCACCTCGTCGGCGTTGGCGATGGAGGTGTCGATATTGAACTCGCCCTTTCCCATTACAAAGTTTACCTGCGCCTGGGAAACGCCCATCATGGTTCCGAAAACTCGCATCAGCTTGTCAGCGCACGCAGTGCAGTCCATGCCGCTGACCAGGAACCCCACGGTCTCGACACCGCCCATCTTCTCAGGGTCAGTGCGGTCTTTGCCGCCGGCCCCAGATGCCTTGAAGGCGGCGCCGCTTGTCGTTGCCTTGCTCTTTTTATGCTTGTGGCCCGCATGTTTGTTCTTCTTCGCGTTCGCGGTGCTGGACTTGTTGCCCACGCAGCAGGTGTCGAGGGAGGCGGCGCCTTGGTCGATGACGCTGCGGCAGATGCAGCGGAGCTGTTCGAGGTAGCTGCTGTTCTGGTCGAAGGCGGCTTGGAGGTGGATGTTACAGGCTGATCCGGTTTTGTGGCCGCCCTGTTCTTGCTCGTGGGGATGGTCGGGGGACTCTGCGTCTTTGTCAGCTCACAAGATCTTGAAGAGAGTTAGTGGCATGGCCAACTTGCTCTCATGGTCTGGATCATCTTCGCAAGCCTTGCCGCACTCGAGGGCCGTAACAGCATAAATGCACTTCTCTGTAAAGACATGTTAGAACCGGATCCCTTGACGGGCGTGGCCCCGTCAATGACACTGTGCTGGAGAGCATGGTCTTACCATCGCAACGTTCCTCAGAGCCACAGCAGGTCGAGGCCACGGATAAGACACTCGAGGCATCGGAATGATCTTCGCCGCAGCATCCTCCATGCTCATGACCGTCGTCGTGCTCGCTGTCGTTGCCATGTTGGTGGCCGTTACCGCAACATCCTCCGTTCTCATGGCCGCCATGTTCGTGACTGTCGCGATGCACTTCGGGTGTCGAAGCATGGGACTGGGAGTCCCCAGTTGGTTTAGCGCAGCACGAAGCGCCCATGGTCGTGTGAGAGTTGAAAGAGGCAAAATGAGTATGTACAAGCAAATTTATATGTTTTGGAGTGGTGGACAAATGGGTTGGGCGTAAAGAAGTTTGCGTCTTAAATAACTGAAGTCATTTAGACGATCAGATGATGACGGACGGCGCCGTTGAAAGTCTCCGCTCTGTCTTCCCGCTCTTAGTTTCAGCGCCGCCTTTCTGACCGCTGGTCTGCGCGTCGCAGTGCTACCATACTCTCGGAACCCGGCGCTAAAGTGGACCTGGTGTTGCTTTTCCCTTTCTGTTGCGCAATATCAGTGGCCGAAATTGCAGCCGTGACGTTTAATCGGCGCGGAAACTAGAGCGGAGACTTTGAAACTCGCCGCCAAAGTCGCCCCGGAGCGGACCATCGACCCTTGCATAAAACAAGATGATAATTATTTAAGACGCAGGTCACCTTCACCTCTAAAAAATCACTCCGTTTTACAGTATATCCACTGTTTGGCTCTATTTCAGAATTTCTTTTATTCTTCTGACCATGGGTGCATCATGCTGTGCGAAACCAACTGGGAGCGACCAGTCTCATCCGTCATCACACCCCGAACGTCAAGACGGACACGGGCATGACCATAGCGACCATGAGCACAATCCTCACGATCACGAAAATCACGATCACGATCATCATGAGCACGATCACCACGAGCATGATACTCATGAGCACGGAGGATGCTGTGACGACACCCTTTCCGACGACGGCCCCGGCCATGGAGGATGTTGCGGCGACTCCCACTGCGATGACTCGATCATCATGTCGGAAGCCTCGACTTGTTGTGGAAGCGAGGAACGCTGCGACGGTAAGCCCATGCACTCCTCTTCCACGGCAAATGACCCAGCACTCTACGAGGCACTACTTTCTAACTTTTGGATGCAGAAAAGTGCATCGAAGCCGTCGCAGCTTTCGAATGCGGAAAGGTTTGCCACGACGACCCGGGCCATGAGAGTAAGTCTGCCCTGTCACATACACCATTAACCTCGATTCCTGACTGAGTCCTAGAATCCTTGGGCCATCCTCACGAGCACGAGCATGGCGACCACAAGGCTGGATCTGCCTGCAACACACACCTCCAAGCCGCCTTCGACCAGTACAGCAGCTACCTCGAACAGCTCCGCTGCATCTGCCGCAGCGTCATCGACCAAGGCGCCGCCTCCCTCGATACCTGTTGCATGGGCAAGCAGTCGAAAGCGGTAAAGGCGAAGAAGAACAAACATTCGAGATCGGGACAGAAGCATGTTGGAAACAAGGGAAAGCAGAGCCGGGCCGCGATACCAACCTTTACGCCATCTGGGGGCGACGCCGAGCAGGGCGTCAAAGGTACTGGCTCTGACCCTGAAAAGCCCAGCGATATCGAGACTGTCGGCTTCCTGGTCAGCGGCATGGACTGCACCAGCTGCGTCGACAAGCTGATGCGCGTCTTTGGCACAATGACTGGTGTGAGCCGGCCTCAAGTCAACTTCGTCATCGGCAAAGGCGAGGTCGACATCGACGCCTCCATCACGAGCGCCGACGAGGTCCTCCGCTTCGTGTCAACGGCCAGCGGCTTCTCGCTCAGAAAAATCATCGGCGGCGACTTTTTCCTGGATATCTTGACCTCGCCTGCTGAAGGGAAGCGACTCGCTGCCGAGCCGCCTCGTGGAGTGACGGACGTCCAGTCGCTCGACAAGAAGAACGTGCGTCTTGCTTATAACCCAAACATTGTTGGAGCTCGCGATCTCTTCGCCCTGGTCGAGGGCCGCTGCGAAGGGCTGGCTCAGCCGCGTGGTGATCCCCAGCTTGAGAATAGTCGCCGTCGTCTCTGGGACCAGTTCATTAAGACCGCCTTGGCCGCTGCCCTCACCGTCCCTGTTGCAGTGCTCGCGTGGGGAGACCATCTCGCAAGCAAGAAGACGGGAGGCATCATCTCTCTCGTCTTCGCTACTCTGGTCCAAGCCATCGCCATCCCTGAGTTCTACCGCCCGGCTCTGTCCGCGCTTTGGTACAGCCGTGCCGTCGAGATGGACATGCTCGTGGTCATGAGCATCACGGCGGCCTACGTCTACTCCGTCATCGCCTTCGGCTTCGACATGGCAGACAAGCCGCTGGACGAGAAGCAATTCTTCGAGACGAGCACGATGCTCATCACGCTGATCCTTGCTGGTCGCCTCGTCGCCGCATTCGCCCGCGTTCAAGCCGTTGCCGCCGTGTCGTTGCGATCGAAGCAGAACAACACCGCTGTGCTTGTCTGCAAGGATGGCGACCGCGATATTGACGCTCGGCTACTCCAGTACGGCGATCAGTTCAAGGTTCTTCCGCATTCGCGTGTCCCCACCGACGGCCTGGTCGTGTCAGGGACAAGCGAGGTGGACGAGTCGATGCTCACGGGCGAAACGCTGCCCATTGTCAAGAAGAAAGGCGATGCGCTGATCGCCGGCACAGTAAATGGCGATGGCACCGTCACTGCTCAGCTCACCCGCCTGCCTGGGAAGAACACAGTCACAGACATCGCCCAGCTCGTCGAAGAAGCTGCCAACTCCAAGCCAGAGCTGCAGGACCTCGCCAACAAGATTGCCAGCTGGTTCGTTCCCACCATGGCAGTCGTCGCCGTCCTCGTCTTCGTCATCTGGATCCCTGCGGGAATCAAAGCTCTCGACTACAGCACTGGGAAAAGTGTCGGGAATGCCGTCACATACGCTGTAGCTACGCTCGCCGTCGCATGCCCCTGTGCGCTCGGCCTCGCGGTCCCCATGGTTCTGGTTGTTGCTGGTGGCATCGCAGCCAGGGGCGGCGTCATCATCAAGACGGCTGACACTACCGAGGGTGCTCGGAAGACCACCGACGTCGTCTTTGACAAGACGGGAACCATCACTGAGGACCAACTCGCCGTAGCTGAGCAGGTTAACCTGCGAGGCAGTGAAGAGGAGAACATCGCTCTGGCCAAGTCTCTTGTTTCTGGTGGCAGGCATCCAGTCTCTGCCGCGGTTGACAAGTACTTGGACCAGCAGGCTGTCATGGCCGTGTCTGAAGTTGCCAACGTTCGAGTTGTCCCTGGCGCAGGCATCGAGGCAGACTGCAAGGACTCTAGTCTTCGAGCCGGGAATGCTCGCTGGACAAGTGCCGACTCCGAGGCGGAGGTGGTTCGTCTCCAACACGCTGGCCTGACCACTCTTGTCGTAACTCGCGATTCGATCCCTCTTGTGGTCTTTGGCCTCACCGTCATGATTCGACCGGAGGCTTCACGCGTCATATGCGAACTCAAAGCCCGTAACATCGCCGTCCATCTCGTGTCTGGAGACCAGACCAAAGCGGTCAAGGCAGTTGCCGATGCTGTTGGCATCCCGCCCGAGAACGTAGCTGGCGAGCGGACTCCCTCAGAGAAGCGCGACTACATCTCTTGTCTCATGGAAGACAAGACCAAGTACGTCCTGTTCTGTGGAGACGGTACCAACGATGCCGTTGCTGTCGCGCAAGCCAACGTCGGCGCTCAGATGGGCGGCGGCCTAACAAGCAGCGACGTGACACAAGGCGCGGCCGATGTGGTTCTGATGAACGGCCTCGAGGGGATTCCGTTCCTTCTTAACGTCAGTAAGGCCTCTTTCCACCGGATGGTGTTCAACTTTGTCTGGTCTGGCATTTACAACCTTCTCGCTGTTACCATGGCCAGCGGTGCCTGGGTTAAGTTCCGCATCCCGCCCGCATACGCTGGATTGGGCGAGATGGTGAGTGTTGTGCCTGTCATTCTCGCTGCCGTCTCCATGTTGCTCTTGAAGCTTCGGAAATAGAGGTGTAGAAAGTGTAAGAGGAAACTATACATCTTCTTCTATCACGTGGGGCTCAGTCCCCT
This sequence comes from Fusarium veterinarium, assembly GCA_019191175.1. Classification (NCBI taxonomy): domain Eukaryota; kingdom Fungi; phylum Ascomycota; class Sordariomycetes; order Hypocreales; family Nectriaceae; genus Fusarium; species Fusarium veterinarium. The sequence goes on from JAHARR010000209.1 coordinate 14,241, forward strand.
CTCGAAACAGGTTCATCCCTTCACTCGCGGTCAAAGTCCCTTACAAGTGCATGCCAGATGAGATGGCTGGTTCCTCATTTCCCACCGATAACAACAGTATCATCCGCAATTAAATTTAGGGAAACTCATCAATGAGCACCTTTGATCCACATGGATCAACCAGTGGCCCACTTCCCACATCAACAATCTTGTGTCTGGAATCAGCGTACCCGTGAGCGTAGACACCCAGATAGGGGGCAGTAGTCTTGTAGAAGGCGCCCCGAACCTCCCCGTCTTCATTTTGATCCCTGTATAGTCGGCGGAACCATAATACAGCCATGGGTAGTCGTGACGGATCGACTTTTGGTTGCACATGAATACGGTATAATAGGCGACGTCGAATCGCGCGATGGTGGTGAACAGTCGCACATCAGCCTCGGCGACAAAATTGCCCAAGATGTATGGTTCGCCATGGGCTAGCAGTGGGCTAGCAGGAGTGTTGAAGGTCCATGAGGATCGCTCGTTCAGGGATACAATCAGTTTTAGGGAGCTGCAGGAGATGGCCCAAAGACGCCTAGACGCACCGGATGGTGGAAAACAGGAAGAGAAAGCTGGCTTAGGAGACTGCAAGGCTACGAGCACCTGCTCGACAGATCAAGGACTAGCTCTCCCAGTGACGACGCAGTTTCTGTCGCAGATATTTGTGAACGCAGGCAAAGCAACCGACAACAGGAGAAGTTGTGGACGGCTGTTGCGTCCCAGTGCCTTATAATAATTTCCTCGGGGCATAAAAGCGAAAGATGGCTCCAGAGGTTGCCTTGTATGGTAATTCAACCGTCAAGCGAGCAAAGCAGGAGTAAACCCAAGTCTACCCAGATGCTTCATCAAGCCCAGTTTCTTGTGCGCTGTGGCTGATTGAGTGCTTGTATAGCCTCGGCCAGATGTATTGCGCGGATGGGTGCTTGGGGTTCTGAATCGCTCAGATGGCGCGGCCTGGTTGTGGGTGAATATAGCGCACTTGCCGGGGATGATGCCTCTTTCATGCACATCGAGTACTATTTGCAATGCTAGGACTAGTCCCTGAGCTCTGCTGCACACACCGTGGAGGTGTCGGAATTCTAACCGCTTCGTGCATATGCCATTAATCTGGAGCGCAGGTTAATGCCAGGACCGCACCAGTCCCAGAGTAGCAATGTGATCTCGATAAATCGCCTTCCTCAGATCCCTGTTTATGCACTGGTGGAGATTAGGGGTGAGTGATATATGATTAGAGACCGTCGAACCCTCACAATTCCGTGAGATTTACTAGCACAAATTCTGCGCCAACACATGGATGCTAGTTCACAGTATGCTCCAGCACATGGTCGCTGGCTCACGCATGCTCACAGATTGACCCTGGCGCACCAGGGCCAGAACAACATGGTTGACGTGAATGTGTTAGCGCATATGGTGCATAAAGAATGTGCGATAGCGGGCATTACAATCTGGCCTGAACCTATTGCATATATCTGTTTGTATCCACCGCCTCTACCATCTGGAGAAAGGCACAACGCAGAATACACACATGTCAGAGAATTATGGGGACAACCACGGGGAGGTGTTGATGTATGATTTGATCCAAAATGCGAGACGTGCAGTGAGCATCAACCCCGCTCACCGCTTCCCCGCAGGAAGCCTACTACGTAGGAGGACCAGTCAGCTGCAGTCGCTGTTGAGGCCTCCGTGCAGGGATTACCTGCCGTGATAGCCGGTTTTGTCCTGAAACCAAGAGGAGTTGCAGTCATATAAGGGGACGCTGACATTGTGTTCTCTCGTCCTTAGATAAGCTCAACAGACGACGATTGACAGACTTTCATCAAACATGGCCAACCTCCTCAGCAATCTTGCCCAGCAGTTGTCTGGTCAAAAAGGCTCATCTGGATCGCAGCAACAGTCAAACCTCGTCCACAAGGTTACAGACGCCCTCACGGGGCAGACACATTCACAAGATCAGAGTCGTCCACAAGATCAGAGTCGCCCGAGTCTGCCTTTCAATGTCCAGCAGTTGTCTGGTCAAAAAGGCTCATCTGGATCGCAGCAACAATCAAACCTCGTCCACAAGGTTACAGACGCCCTCACGGGGCAGATACATCCACAAGATCAGAGTCGCCCGGATCAGAGTCGCCCGGGTCTGCCTTTCAATGCTACAGGCCATGCAGGCTATGGTGGTCCTCAGGGACATGGTGGTCCTCAAGGATACGGTGGATATCAGGGACACGGTGGTTATCAGGGACATGGTGGTTATCAGGGACATGGTGGTCCTGCGTATGGCGATCAAAGGCACGGTGGCCCTCAAGGACACGGTGGATATCAGGGACACGGTGGCGATCAGGGACACGGTGGATATCAGGGACACGGTGGCGATCAGGGACACGGTGGTTATCAGGGACATGGTGGTCCTCAAGGATACGGTGGATATCAGGGACACGGTGGCGATCAGGGACATGGTGGTTATCAGGGACATGGTGGTCCTGCGTATGGCGATCAAAGGCACGGTGGCCCTCAAGGACACGGTGGATATCAGGGACACGGTGGCGATCAGGGACATGGTGGTCCTGCGTATGGCGATCAAAGGCACGGTGGCCCTCAAGGACACGGTGGATATCAGGGACACGGTGGCGATCAGGGTCATGGCGGTTATCAGGGACATGACGGACATTAGGAGCGAGTGTGGCATGGACAATACGATAGATAGGAGAGACAGTCCTCTCTGGAACGCCTGAAGATGGACGCTGCTGTCAGCACAGCGAATGTGCGTCTCGAAAGACCCGAAACAGCTTGTGCTCACTGTTGCCTAACGGACGGCCCTCAAAAGGGAAGAACCTAAAACACACATATATGTACCAAAACGCCTGAACGTTTTTTTTGTCCAAGAGAAATTTTATCTGGTATACGGAAAAGGAAAGTAATGTGAGAGCCAGCGCTCAGTTGTAAGGACCTCGAGAGAACCCATGATTGCGGATAAAGACTCCTAGATGCAGAGACTGGCGTCTCGACAACCTCTTACCTAATGGCCATGTCTATGAGGACTGCTGTCGCTGTGTGACGACTGACTGTAACGGCGGGTCGATGAGCCTCAGGGTGAAGACTCTCCACCAGGGCAGCAGCCCTGAGCCTGGCAGTCCTCGATACACTCAAGTAGACAAGTGTCGCCGTTAACACCGTCCACAGTACCATCGAGGGTAAGAGCGGCGGCTTCAGCTTCGTGCTGGTGCTTCTGGTCAAAGCAGAACTCGGGCTGGATGGTTACGCTGTGAATACCGAAGCCGTGGAGACACTTCCTTGCCCGGCGAGCCAGCTCCATGTACTTCTCGCCACTATGCGCGTCGATGGGGAAGGAGACCTGGATGTGCATGCTGGCAACGAGCTTTGTGTCGGAGAGCTGCCAGACGTGAACGTGATGGCAGGTGATGACACCAGGCAGCCTCTCGATATCCTGTCGAATCTCCTGGACACTGACGTGCTCGGGAGTAGCCTGGAGTAGTACTCGTGCGGTGGCACTGGTGAGGGGAATCGAAGTCTTGAGGATAATAGCGGTAATAAACAGGGAGACTGCGGGATCGGCATAGAGCTTTCCAGGCCAGTCAGTGAGCCAGATGATGAGCGCCGTAACTATAACACCAATATTGCCGAGCATATCACCGATGACATGGAGAATCATGGCGTTCATGCCCATATCATTGTGGCTGTGACCAGAGCTGCTCTTGTTGCCAGACTTCTTAGGGAGAGTGTGGTGATGACCTTTGTGAACGCTGGAGTTACGACGAGGTGGGCGAGAATGAGAGTAAGAGTGTGAGTGAGCTGCCTGCTTATGGCCACCAAGAGAACCACCGTTCCTAGGGACGCCCTTGAGGAGAGGCGAATCTTCATTCGCCTCTTCCTCATCCGCCAGGAGAGGAGCTTCTGAGTCGGCTTCGCTTTCACTGGGGGTATCGCCGGAGCCTCCCATGCTTGCTGCAATAATGTCCTGTCGGAAGCTGGCCGGATGAATGCTCATGTCCTCGATGCTGGTGAAACGAGAATGTCCACTCCTACTAGATCGGCGGTGATCACGGCGCCTCGACGAGTGTGTTGAAACACGGCTGGGGCCAGCGCTAGACTCGTCCCTGCTGTGACAGTGGTCGCCGAACCGTATGCGGCGGTTATCCGGGCTCTCAGTTCCAGACCTGTCGGCAGTTGTTACGCGCCGGACAACGACCTCAGGAAAGACGTCTCCAACAGCGCCGCTCTCGTCGGCGGTATCATCGTGGTCGTGGGAGCCGGCGTGGCCCTCTTCTTCGTCGTGTGAGTGGGAATGGCCGTGGCCACCAAGAACGAAGAAGCCGACAAAGTTAGACAAGAGGCCGGCGGAGCCCACAATGAGCATGAGCTTGGGGTTGTCGATCTCGGGAGGTTCGATGAATCGGGTCAAAGCCTCAAGGACGATGGAGACGCAGAGAGCGATGAGGAAGACGGCATTGAAGAAGGCGCCCAGAATCTCGGCGCGCACCCACTGCAGGCGGTTAGTTACGAACAACTGAGCCTGGATCGGGAGGGGGACGTACGCCAAAGGTGAATTCGTCGGTAGTAGCCTTTTGCGCTGCCGAAACAGCCCAGAGTCCGATAATGAGAGAGATGATGTCATTGAGCTATATCGAATGTCAGTTGATGTTCCGATGGCCAATTCGCTTGCGAGATAGCAATTAGGATAGCTTACCATGTGGAAGGCATCGGCCATCAGGGCCAGGGAGTGGGCGAGGAATCCGGTGACGAGCTCGAGCAGGAAGAAGGCCGTGTCAATGGCGATCATGACCTTAATCCTGGTGCTCTTGGACCAGGCCATCTTCTGGAGAATTCCCATGGCGAAGGATGAATAGAGAGCCGACGAGGGCGCTGGGTCTGTCGAGGCGTGTAAGGCGAGTGTAGTTGGTGAAGGAGGGAGAATCGAGGGGGTCGTGGGCGAAGGAGGGAGAATTTAGTGGTTGGCGTGATGACGAAATGCGACAGTGGAGGCGGGAGGTGGAGAGCGTCGGGACGACGCTGGTGGAGCGAGATGAACCTGGACTCGGTAGGGAGCTGAAGGGTGAGACGGAGGATGTCCAGGGGGTACAAGCTGTTTCGGAGATTGTCGAATGTGCAGCTCTGGGGTGAAGAGTGAGTAATAAGCAACTATTTTAAGAGACAGAAAAGAAGAGGAGAGGTCCCAGCCCAGCGACAGCTGCTGAAGATGACACTGCGGCATCTTTGGGAGATAATTTTAGAAGGCTTGGACTACTACTAATTTTGCGCCTGTCACTCTCGGCTCTCAAAAGACGAGGTGTGCAACGAAGGGAAGGCTTTTAACCGAGGGATCAAGCGGGGGTTCTTGTGCTGCTACAGTACACTCTCCTAGATGCATAGGAATTTTGGGTAATTAGCAGGGGGTAGGAATACCCTGAGACATTTAACCACCTCTCCCTTGGATTCCTCCCGGCACCCCTCATTTGGGGCCCATTCCAGCACTAGCTCTAGCGCGGCGGTTCCTGGGATAATGTGGCCACCCACTGGCTTACATGTGGATCAGGCACGATTCTGTTTGCTGAATCGTATCTCCTGAGGCGTCTGTCACGAGCTCTGATTCTCTAATGTGTCTTATTCGATGTGTGTATGTTCTTGGTTGAGTTGCTTCCCCGCTCTAAGTCCCATATACATCTTTATACTGGGGTCCGGCTGGAGTATTACTGCTATAACGATCGCACGCCCCATTATGTAAAATACACAACGTGACAACGTCAAGGCCCTTCAGCCCGTACCTGTTAGATGACGTACGGGCTCTTGCCTACCAATCACTTCGGGGCGAGAAAGCGGCGGTCGGCAGAGCAGGCGTTGCTGCTCTTCCAGGAACAGGTCTATAAAGCATGGCGCAACCGCAAAGTGATCAGCCTAGATAGCTTCGACGTTAAGGGTGCTTACAACGGTGTGTTTAAGGATAGGCTGCTGCAAAGGCTGGAAGCGCGGGGTATACCCAAGAGGCTGGTCAAGTGGATCGATGCGTTTTGCTTGAACCGCACAGCGACCATCACAGTGAACGGCTACACCTCTGCGTTACGGGAGCTGCCGCAGTTCTGCAAGGGTCGCCGCTATCGCCAATACTTTTCCTCTTCTTTAACGCAGACCTAGTGCAAAGCAGGATAGACTCAAAGGGAGGATCGATCGCCTTTGTCGACGACTACTCAGCTTGGGTCACGGGCCCGACGGCGGAAGCAAACAGAGACGGCATACAGACCATCATCGACCGCGCATTAGCGTGGGAGAGGTGCAGCGGGGCGACATTTGAATGCGATAAGACGACCATTGTCCATTTCACTCGCAATATCGAACCCACCAGCCGCATACCCTTTATGATCAAAAGAGAGGTGGTTAAGCCGAAGCAGAAGGCCAAGATCTTGGGAGTCGTCATGGACTGCCTCGACCACGCCCCCGGATGACTTGGGTGCAGTCTGCTTCTGAGCTCGGTTTTGTCCTAGAACTCCCTCGCTAGTCTCACCTTCTTCGTGCCAATCCATATCGCCATTTTGCTACTCCATCTCCAACACCTTCGTCGTCCTGACCCTTTTCCGCTGGGGGCGACGATATCCCCCGCCCGAAACATCCGGATCGCGTCCCATGACGATGATGACGTCTGATGCGGGGTTCGCAACACCAGACATCCACCAAGGGCCTGAATCTCCGCCAGGCGGTTCTCAGGTCTTTTGAAAGTTATAGATAGGATAAATAGATGTTATTTTTTTTATTTTTTACTTTTTTTTAAAAAAAAGAAGATCGATTTTTTTTTCCCTGCTGAACTATACAGTACATCTACTCTAATTCAGAAAATCTACGCATTTGGCATGCGGTCTTTAAGCCAGTTCTCGTTTTCTATCCTTATAGATCTTTGTCCCCATTTAATAGACAGATATGCACCGATAGCGCCCCAAACGGACGGAACAGCCCAGCCTAGTGTGTATCCTACTTCAACCGGTAACGTCCATGCCAGTACGATCAAGACGATGCTTAGAATCGACCCACTGATTGACCACGCCCATAGCATCTCGCAAAGCATTCTTCGGAAGCGTGGTGATACGTTGTAGCGAGCCAATGCTGCCTCCCGGTACTCCTTTCCACCCCCGCCATCGCAAGCGGCAATGTCTTCCATGATGCAGAATGTCAATGGAGGGTATGGGTCGCCAATCACATGCGAGCTCAGTCGATGCCATCGAAGGTGCCAGCCGAATTGGTACGCGATCCCTGTCCAAACCATGTACGCCGCGACCATGAGTATACCGACCGGCATAATAATGCTGAGTCCACGCATCATTGGTGGGTCAGGTATACTAAAGCCAATCATCAGGGCAGTCATAACGAAGTATGGAGGACCGAGGACGAGGTGCACCGTGTCGAAGTTCCAACGGCGTGCTCCTTTGAGTGGTCGATAGGTGTCTCTCTTCAGAGCAAGACGAAGGCCACGGAGACCGTACTCGCCTCCTGATATGAAGCCGAACATGGCGGTGATGATGGCGAACGTCGCACCGGGACGAAGGTCGGTAAGGTTAGAGATAGTGAAGTAGAAGATGATCGGAATGAGCGTGCACTCGGTCAAGATAAGGAACCAGAACAGAAAGATCATAAGCTTGTGTTCGCGCAAGTTGTACGGAAGAGGCGGAGGCCCTCGGGCGGCATCGTCGGGGGGTTCATGTTTGCTAGGCATAGACGGAATGCTAGGAGCAGACGAGAGAGTGATATTCTCCATAGTCATTGTACTATTGGGATTTGTCGACATGATTGCTGAACTCGATTGAACTGCTTGCATAAGCTTAAAAATAAACTTATTTTCAATCACAACACGGCGAGAGAAAAAGGCTGGTAAAAATTGGTCTGACGGGGTCACGCATTTTTATTCCATCGTTAAGCATTGAGATAGCGTACGTCAGTGGCGAATAGTCTACTACGGACGGATGCATTATGTCAACGAGACTGGCGTCAGAAGCTCTGGGCGGCAGTGAGGTTGGGAGAATAGGACCTGCGAAATCCGGTAATGATCTCACTGCAAGCGTGGTAACTAAGCGGGGATTATCCCTTTAGGCCGCACAAGCCTCCAAGGGGTCACGTTATTCGAGACGAGGTGGATCCCCCCTCCGAACCCCGATACCCCTCCGTGCAAGACCAGCCGTCGCCTATATTCTATCTCAGCGAGCCTCTGAAACCACAGGTGCATTGGCCTCTGCCCTTGCTATCCGCTTCGCCGGAGTATTGCTCAAAAACCACATGCTGTTTGGAGCCTTGGAATAAGCCGCTTAGCCGGCGGCATCGTCCTTGTATAGTGACGTGTCATTATCTCAGGCGGGACAGTGCCAATGTGTACCCTGAAGTGCGCTCGAATAGGCCCATGGTAGTACGTCATCAGAATCTCTGGGTTGGCACAATTCTCCGGTCCACACGATATAGAAACTCAAATTCCAGCAACTTCATTTCTGCGACCTGTACCCCTAACTGTGGCGCAAATTCTTGCTCCAGAATGAGTCTGAATCCTCTCGATGAATACTAAGGCTGTTCAGGTACGGTATGAGCAGGCTATCATCGTGTAATATGGAAGCTGCGCTGTAGCTGACGTATTCTTCACCACTCCTCACATTGAAGTGTTTTTGCAAGATTCTTAGGGCTTTTTTTGGCATGTTGTTGGTATTGTGACATCTCCATAAGGTCATTCATGGCCTGGCTGATGATCTCAGGAATATAAGAACTGTTTATCGCGCCTTTTCCCAAGTTCTTGGTCGAGATGGAATCAATTTCGAGGTGCACAATGGCTGTTACCAGGATGAAATGAGAGAAAAACGACGATGACCTGCGCAAGGAGTAGAGCTGGGGGTAGGACCGGACTAATTTCTGGATAGCATCTGCGGCTTGGGAGCAGATGTCCCGTATTGACACTCTTGAATATAAGAATGCATAGGCTGATAAGCTGCCGGAATAGTAAAAGCGTAGCAAAATGATAATACAAGCTTCCCGAAATTAGTGTTGTGAAAATGAACTGTTTCCTTGATTAACATACTAGAGGAGCAGCACGGCTGGTGTAGAGTTGTACCCAAGCCTCAAAACCACTGGTGTGCGCTCATACCAGTGTAAGTATTCAGCATACATGCTCACAACGCCATCCGCAGTGAGAGACTTATCCAGTGAATGCAGAATATACAGAGCCTTGTGAACAAGTTTGCTGAAATTACAGAAACAGATAGACATCAGTAATGCGTAGAGAGTGCGGGTTGAGGCGGCGTCGTGCAAGTCTTGGTGAAAATGAATAACGTGCATGATAAGCGAATGTCGCACCGAGCCGCACCCTCATCGACATTGGAGAAAGCCACGACAGATACAGTTACTGGAACATGAGTTACAACACACACTATTAACGTTGGTGCAGTTAGTTAACTCGCACGTCAAAATCTTGGCCTACACTAACTCGTGTCATAGGCTGGACCCCTTACAGCAACTCACACCCTTAACGTCAGCCTTGACTGTAGCCTCCGATCTTGATTTGGTTACTAGGATAATTTGGTAGCCAGCCAAAGAACCTTATCCTGTCTCAGTCTGATTATACAAACGAATTTCATTAGTGATACTGCAAATAGTTACCCCGTAGCAACATACACCTCGGATATCCTCTAACCGGACTTGCGCATGAGAGTAACAGCTGTCTGAAGGACTGTTGGAGTTTATTGGGCAAGATACGTGCGATCTTGACGACGGTGTCAGTGGATTCTGTACCGGTAGAAAAGCGGGTATCATAGTCTCATTCGTGAGCAACCTTGCCCAACAGAACATTTAGGTTGCCATGGCTGCTCGCCTCATTCCAGCAAGACTATTAACAGATCAAAATGATGAAGTCAACTGTCAGATACATAGTGTACCACACACCGTTGGGTTGGTAAAAAGGCTTCCCTCGTCGTACCACGCATTACAGACACGATGTCTGTGAAGAACTCGTGGTCTTCAATATTGAATTTTTGCTGCTTCCGAGATCTGTTTTTTCATGAACACAACCGCGCATTGCATTGCCACACAAGATGACCTCTAATTGGGGAGAGTTACCTTTACGATACTCGCAGAGGCCATACTGGTTGTGCAGAACCATACAAGATTCGACTCTATTACGATGTCTTAGTCTTTCTTTCACCAGCAGTCCCTTCAATTTTGCCAATGAATAAAGCGCTCCTGGGACCTCAGCCAACATACCACGACGACTATGCCGTCGTACAACGACAAGGCGCCCCATTCCTGCCCCGTGCTTCGTCATGAGTTTCGGGCCAACAACAGCGGTCACTAGCTCGTTTATCCACTTGGTGACGTGCCATCTGCACCAATACCGCCGCTCAAAAGCTTCCTATTTGATCCAAGAGGCACCCACATTAACGCAGATAGCGGCGATATGAATCATTTTCTACATTCAAGGTAACAACTCGAGAGATCAATAAAGGGAAAGTGGTCATGGAGAAGTAGTCCCCTGAGCTAAAATGCCTCATCTAACCTAGCCTCTTGACCCATGCTAAATGGCGGTCTATATCCTCTTCCTTGCCCTGGCGGTCAAGAAAATGAGCTGTGACTGCCATGACAGCGTGCCGGTTAGGTGATGTCCACGGGTCGAACCCTATATGGATTCTAGTAAGGGCATCTGAGAGCTCCTGCTTGACCTCATTCTTCTTAGACCCGTACATGTCATTCAGCAAACGGCCCATCGATTGCCGGCTCCATGGTATCTGGTCAAATAGGTGAGGGTCAAGTTGCCAGACGAGTTGCTGAAAGAATGTATCGCTAAAGAAAGACAAAGGAACATTGGTGTTGATCAGAAGTCCCAGGCTCAGTTCTCGGATCATCTTGACTCTAGCACGCGGCACGGCGCTATACTGCAAGCGCCGTCGCTTGGGCCGTTCAGATTCATCAGTTGACGGGTCTATATCAGCGCCTTGACTGCTCTCGAAGATCCTGTGGGACCTACGTTGGTCAATGGTGCTCAAGTTCGAGACGCCACATTCACATACTTGCGGAGGTGGTCAGCTGCCGAACTCGTAGCAGCAGCGGCAAAGAACTCGGGCTGACCCTTCGCGTCGCACAAACGACAGGCCCAGTAAGGACTCAAAGGACTATCGTTAGTGTCGATCTCAACAAGAAAAAACCCATGGCGCTTGATCCAGCTCTTCCGGCCCTTGGAGCCTTTCCGGGACAAGGACTCTTCCAAAACATATCGTTTGTTCCTCCATACTGCTCTCGGAAGATCTGCAACGGTAGGGTGGTCTGGTGAAGCCACCCGCGTCGTCAGCTCGAATTGACTTGCCAGATTTCTCGGTGGGCGGAGAAGAGCAAAGGCGGAGGGTGGAGAAGGAAGCATGATGTCGTTGAATTCCATCGGGTTAGGCGTCGATCGGTAAGGAATGGTACGCGTCGAGAAGAGGTAAACAGACTGGCACCGACGCGGTTTGATGTTGTTGGGGGGGGAGGGGTGGGGGGGGGGGAGACGTGAAAGTTAAGAAGCCACCTTCTCTTTAATCAACTTGAAGGCGCCGCTGGGGGTAGCACACTAATCGAAGATCTGAGTAGCGACTCTGATTGGCTGAATCGCTCAAGAAACCTTGACGTCCCCTAGGTTCCGGGTAGGCTGCAAAGACGCGCTCGACAGCTTGGCAGATTCGACCCTTAATTATGTATCGTGTATTATGTATCAAATATATCAAATGTTATTTCAAATCCAGGGAATTGAGTTTGTTTGTTTGATATAAGATTTTGGCATATTTGATTGATTTATTTGGCAGTTTGTTTGATTGCCTTTGATTTGTGGGCAGCGCTGCCACCTCGTCCTCTCCAACCATGGCCGCTGTTCGGCATACGTCGTCGCAGAACCGGCAGCTGTAGTTTGCGTATCGCCTACACGACAGGGGTCATCCACAAGCCGGTGATTGCGCTGGTGCTCGCGTGCCTGCACAGAGTTGATCAAATCTGGTGGTTCATCGCCAGTCCTGCCTCGGCTGCTCGAAACTGGCCCACGCATACTGCACACGGGGACCGCCGGCCGGACCAATCGGCCATCGCGTTCAACAATCCAGTAAGCTCGAGACGACCCAGAAGCCCACGCTTGCAAGTAAACATACTCGAAATATGTCTCAATGTCTGCCCTTCTGGTAGGTCTCCGCGGGTGTTGAGGGTAATTGGGTAGGTCTTGGCTGTAATGCTGTATGATGAGCGTGAGGTTGATGGTGCGATACTCGCAATGCAGACAGGAAAATCCATCGTAGGACCGGAGCCTTTGGTTTTCTGCCGAACCGTCTATAAGAGGCACAGCTCGATCCGGATTTTTGAGGTCCAGTTTAGCTAATACCTTGCTGAGACCTTTCCGCCGAGATAGAGGGATCTTATGTTTATCTCTCAGATGACTGGTGGGATGGGACCCATTGAGGGAGATGGCATGTTTGCAGTCATTGTCGAAGCAGACCAGTAGGCGAGACTCTGGATGAACCCATAGAGAGAGCGACTCGAAGAATTGAGAAGGCGATTATTGTACCCCTCCAGTTGGGGCGATAGGTGATGAGTCCATGACATGAGCCCATGCTGTACTGCTGCTCCTAAATGTTCTTTTGATATTTATACTGTTTATTGAACTAAGAGCAGAAGGCAAAGAGATGGAAGGTGGTAATAACGGAATAAAAGTGGAAGTTAGAAGCGTGAGCGCGCATGGATAAAAAGTAGATAAACAACAGGTTGTTTTTATCGAACCTGGTTGCTGTATCAATGTGCACGGACAAAAAGTGTAGAATCTAGGGGTGGTTTTCCAGGAAAACGCCAGGGAATTTCAGGATCGTCTGGGTTGGCACGGACGAAAAGTAGACAATGCGGCGGGATTTGGATGAACATTTGTACAGTAGTAGGGCATGCACGCTTCAAGATCCATACGCTGAAAGCCTGAAATACCACTTTAGCAAGGTTCTCCGAAACTGCCTCGCTTCGTCTGGGAAGGAGTCGGAAGCGAAATTCCCTGCTCAAGGATCAAAAGAGGGAGGCATTAATTTTATCATGCATCAATCTGAGTAGTCGAGGCACCGTGCTAGCCCAGCCCTAGCCCAGGTATTGGCGTACTGTGTTTGTAGGTTAGTTTACAGAGAACCACTTTTGATATTGCCCGTTGGCTCGAGCCGGGGGATGGCCAACTAAGCAAGCTTAGTTGGGCACAAAAAGCTGGGACAGTCACAAAAGGCTGGGACAATCTTGAATGCTAGCAAATTTGGTTAGCAAATGTTAGTTTTAATGTACCTATGTAATTTCCTGTTATTTCCAGACTTTTCATTGGAAAATTATCGGATACCATTGTACAGAGCAAATCGCACCAATGAAGATGTGTCCCAGCCTTTTGTGCCCAACTAAGCTTGCTTAGTTGGCCATCCCCCGGCTCGAGCCAACGGGTAACAAAGGATGAACTCTTGCCACATACCAACTCCAAGGATTACACGCTAGTAATGTGGAACTTGGCCTTGCTGGGTTGTGTCATAAGGTTGACGGAGACTCCTGAAAGAAACATTTTTCATTGACAAAACCAAGGACCTCTCAGATAAACAGTCTCGCACATCTCAACTCATGTGGGCCGACACAAAAGTAAAGCTAAGATCGTGAGCTTCAGCTATGCAAAGATCTGACAACAACCGAATATGAGCCAATTCGACCAGAGGGCTTGACTTTGGTCTGCTACTGACAACCATCATCTTTACTGTCTTGTCTAGTATTGTCGTTTTTCTTCGTCTCCATACTCGCGGTTCGCGACACGCTTTTGCTATCGAAGATTGGCTCATGCTAATCGGTTGGGTATATATCTCTGACAAAAGCTCGGTTCTACTATGTTGTCTAACTGCTGATCTAGATCATCAACCTTGGACACAATGCCTGCGTCATTGTGCTCGCATACAGCGGTATTGGCTCCCACGACGACATTATCACGGTTGGCATGCAATACAAGATGGTCTTTGGACCATGATTTGGCAGTTCTTGTACGTCACCGATGGCGCTTTGATCAAATCGAGCATTTTCTACACGCTTCTACGACTGGCCAAGGACTTGAATAAGATTTATACGCGGATTCTTTGGGCCTTGCTTGTTTTCAGCTGGATTACCTGGCAGATATCATGGCCCGTCGCCATCTTTCAATGCAAGCCTGTGGCAGCTGCTTGGGGGGAGCCAGGTGACTGCGAATCGGGCCAGAAAGTCATTCTACGGGTGTCTTACTTTGTGTCGGCTTCCAATATCTTTACCGACTTCAGCACTGCCTTGGTGCCCATCCTCCTACTTCACCATCTTCAGTTGCCCAAGAAGACAAAATTGGTGACTATGGGCGTCCTCTCCCTCAGTATCATTGCATCGGTCGCCACCAGCATCCGTATATCGTACACTTGGGCATACACTGCGACTGAAAACCGTTTTTGTACGTCCAACCGCTACATGAAGATGAATAAAAAGCTAACAATGCGATACACAGACATCGTTGGTAAGGTCGTCTTGCTGACCGTCCTCGAATGCGACCTGGGCATCATCGCCGGTTCAATGCCTATGCTTCGTCATCTCTTCCGCAATTTCGCCCCCTCCTACGGCCAGAGCCACGAGACGCCTGGTAGATCTGGTGACGTCAACTTGGTCACAATCGGTGGTACTGGAGGCAGACGAACCCACGTGAAGCTATCGAACAATGGCACTAGCTCGAACAGCCAGCAGGACACCCATTTCCAAGACAAAGACAGCAACGACGATGACGAGTCGACACGCAACATGATTCATGTCACCAGGGAGGTTGAACAGGATAGCGTCTCGAGTAGAGAAACGCGTCATGATTTTCAGGTTGCTATCTCTGGTGCTAATGGACCTAGTCAGCATTCCAATATCCCCGTTGGATCTCCAATTTGGAAACGACAGACGTGAGTTGGCAAATTCTGGGCTTCAAAGGTCAATGAGGAAGGGAAGCCTGTTTGGATGGAATTGGGCCGATGGTATTACTCATTTGTCATCTAAGATCAACGTATACTAATTGTTATAATATCACTATGGGAATGGTTCAAATCAGTGCGTGCAGGCTGAGAAATGAACATGCTAGAGTGCGTCAGCGTGACGCAGGCAAGATTACAAATGATGTATATGAAAGTCTCAGGCGACTAGATATGTCCTTTTTGAAGACAGATTTCGTTTAGTGGTCTTGAACATCCTCATCCCGTCCTGGGTACATGATATCTTGAATGATGACAGCTCTGATGTGGCTGTAGAAAATGAAACTGAATGCGCAAAGTATCATGATGGTCATTCCCGCTGCCACCCACCCGATGGCATCACTACCAAGAGCCCTGCCAATAGAGATTGTGGCCAGAGTAAAGCCTGTGTTGGGGAAGACCATTGCCCACCATCCCAGGTGGAAGTAACGGGGAGGAGACTGAAGAACGGCGACTAGAGCGATGCAAAACCACCAGAAGCTTAATGCCCACAGGAAGATGGCGCTCATGGTAGCGATCAGCCGAATCAGCCCTACATTGACAAATGTCCCATCCTGGATAAAGCCAATATCATCTGGGAGGCCTTCGGCCATCCCTATCAGGGCCAGCGCGGTGAATGCCGGTGGACCAACACACATGAAGAGCCCAGGACGATGCTCCCTATTCGGCAGGCCTGCTTGCATCAGACGTCCGACCATATGGGCGTACATCAATACCGCAACGCTTAGCCCAAGGCCTTGGCAGGTTAGTCCGGCCACGATGATAGGCACGGCAGCAAGGTGCGGTTGGGTCTCGGCAATGACTGACGCGATAGTGCCGGAGAGCATGATGGGGAAAATGGGTAGAATCCAAGTAGGCATCATGGTGCTGAGGGAAAAGCTATGTGCTGCGAAAACATAGCTGTACTGTCCTATGGATAGGATCAATGTGATGATAACATAACACCAGAAGGATGCTTGGACGGCCCAGACAAGATTTGAGTCATCTTTAGGTATCGCATAGCGGTCGGTAGTGGTAATGAGTGTAGCCATGGACAAGAGACATGTAGGCAAGAAGAAGCCTTCGCGAGGATGGGTTATGGACTTGATGCAGGATCCAGAATTAAGGAGAAAGCGAGTGACCATTGCGAAGCTGACAGCGGTAAATATGACGAGGTTGATGATGTAAATAACAAGACCGATGGTCTTGAGACCGGGAAACTGATGCGGCTGGGCGTATAAGAGAAGGGACAGGCCACCAGTGCTCATAGGGAGAGTGTACCAAGCCCAGGTGAAGTGCTTGAGTCGTTTGCGCAACCCAAACTTTGGCCGATTCGGATCGTAAATGTCGAAGGTGGGTACGTCGGGGTTGTGCGTCTTTACGAAAGTCGGTGTTGAGGCGCCAGACTCAAGGTCCCTCGATGAGCCTGGCTGATGGGCATCGAGATGGGGCGTTTGACGGTTTGTCATGTCGCCGAGGTTGTAACTGTCTTGGTCCATACTAGGGTCGTCTGGTATTGTGTGGTGCTGTGATTGGAGAGCCATGGTGGTGGAGGAATTTGTGTGCGATGATGTTGGAAGATCGAAAAGAAGGGAAGAAAGTGGTATAACAACAGTTAGTCAACAACTTTAAAAGTGTGCGTAATGGTATCAGAGCATGAGTTGGACATGCATTCTGAAAAGTAAAACGAAAAGTCGGGGCGTTGTTTTGCTGACGCAGCCGACGGTTGAGGTGAAGGGCTTGGCAGAAACTATAGATATTTCCAGAGTCTACGGAAGAACTATACGGATAGGAGTCGAGGCACTAACCATATGTCTCGGCACTTTTGGAAACGCAATTACGAACCTCACCTGTGGAATCGACAACTGGATCTTCATTAGGAGTTCGTCGACACGCAAGCTGACTAGCGACGGGTAAGTGATGAGCCTCACCGGCACTCCACCAATTAGGCAGAAAACACATGGGGCGTTTGGACGAATCTGGCCAATAGGAAGTTATTGATAGAGACGACCCTGTAAGAGTCCCTGTATACGATCTAAACAATGGGATAGCTCAGCAGTTGCCCTGGTCCTTTATTAGTGCGATCGTCTCGAATATCAACGGTGAGCCAATCAACATGCCGAGCGGGCTCCGCTTCAGCAGTGGTGACAGTCACCTGACTCGTGCCAAGGGCGGGACAATGCTACTTTGAGGCTTAAGCTTACAAGGCCAGTGGAGACAGCCAATGAAAACATGGAGGTGTCATTGGGTATAGATATCGATATCGTTTTAGCACTCAAACACGAACAAGGGACATAGATTACGCCCGAAATTCTCCTGACTAGTATGAAAAATTCGAGGCTGTATTCGAAGATCGTCCTCAAACTTGCTTAGCTGCTGTGGCTGTGACATGGGCTTCGGCACTCACGGCTCTGCCAAGCTGCGATCTGTCGCGCTTTCATTTCACATACGAGATGAGAAACGCTGTGTTTAGCTCAAGAATCAAGAACAATGGGGTCGCCGACTTAGTGATGGCTATAAGAAATGGTGGAAACGCATCCTAAACCCTGGATCACTACGTCAATGATGGATTAGAGACAGGCGCAGCGCCAGTGTTGCTAATAATATGGCAATAAAGTAGTATATTACAATATAACGTACATGATAAGCTTGCGTGACAAACAAGCATGCGTGACAAAAATCCCTCAACTTATATCATCTCCATTAAAT